>JBAMBJ010002739.1:0-20377 GCA_037043495.1 Drosophila recens | reverse complement strand
TATTTGATAAAATTCTGATGAAAAACTCCCACTAGAATAGGAAAATGTTGCTGCCTCTAAAAACTTAACAGAGCTCAAGTCGATTGCACAATGCAAAATAAAAGCATATCAAAACAAAAAAATATAATAAAAATAAATAATAAAAAAAAAAAAAAAATGCTAACGACAATGGATACAAAATGTATAAACTTCTAACGGAATGTGGCGCAAACTTGTTTGTTATTGTTGCTAGGCTGGGTTGTTGTTGTTTTCGTTGTTGTTGTTGTTGTTGTTATTATTGTTGCAGGGGCTGCACATAGAAGGTGAGACAGGTAAAGTAGACAAGTCGAATCGTGCAATCAACTTGTCTAATGAAAGGAAAACCGACAGCGCGAAAATCTACGGAAATCGAATAAACAATAACAACAGCAACAACACAATAGAGGTATAAAAAGGAATACATATGTACATACACACATACTATGTATGTATGTATTTGTTTATGGTAAGAAAAAAAACCAGCGAAACGTGCAATGTTCAATGACAGCAACAACGAATTCAAGAGCACGGCTCAAAACTGATAACTACTATGTATGTATGTGAATAAGTTGATTTATATACAGTTAGTCCAGTAATTGTTTTTAACAATATACAAAAAAATCACATACAATATTTTGCAAAAATAAAAAGGAAACAATGAGATACACTATTTAAAAAATTTAAAAAAATATATATATTTCGTTATTTTCTTTTTTAAAATTCCAAAAAAAATGTAAGTAAATTAATATGATAATAGATTAAAATGAATTATGTATATTATGCTATTTCAACTAATAAAATTTATGTGAAGGAAATTTGCTAAAATGGTATACACCAAAATTCTTATCAGCCAAAACTTATATTTTCAATTTGTAAGATATAAATCAAATTTAATTCTTATTTTTAATTTTTATTTAAAAAGTCAAAAATAATTGTTAAAAATCAATTTTTAATAAAAAGTTGTAAAATAACACTTATTTCTGATTTTTTCAATAGAAATACAAAAAAAGAGTAATTTTTGATTTTTATTTTAAAAGTTTCAAATAAGATTTCTAGTAAATTTTTGGTATTTTAGTATCAATTGGTATTTTGATTGCCAATAATTACTTCATACATACATATATTACTGCAACAGAATATAGGAGATAAAATAAAATATAATAGAAAAAGTCTCGAATCATAGATCAAGAGTATTTTTAAATTTTGGTAATACACCACTTGGTTTAAAAGATATTTACTTTAACTTTTATTTTTTGATTTTTAAAATAAAAGTTAAGGAATAACTCTCATTTGAAACTTTTAAAATTAAAATCAAAAATAACTCTTAATTTTTATTTTAATTAAAAAAATCAGAAATAAGTGTTATTTTACAACTTTTATACAAATTTAATGTTAATGATTGTTTTTGACTTTTTAAATAAAAATTAAAAAAAAAATTGTTATTTGATAACTTTAATATATAAATTTGAAAAGAATTGTAAATTTTCAATTTTTATTTTAAAACTTAAACCAGTTACGGTCCCCGCATTAAGGATAACTGTCGTTATTCATTTATTTATTCAATTATTTATTTTTTTGTCAAAACATCTACTGGACTTACTCGTGTGCATGTGTACTTATGCTATTATATAGGTTAAACGACGACTTACCTGTTTCCATTTCAGTTTGAAATTCGAAATACTTTGGCGATTCCTTTTTGAAGTAGTCAATGAAATCGTTGCGTGTCAGTGTGCCAGCCTGGAGTTTGAGGCGCCATTCCTTTAATGGCGAACTGCCGTCGTGTTCGGGCGGTGGCACAACAACAACGTCCTCCATATCGTAACGATCCATACTAGTTGTAGTTGATGCTGCCGCTGCTACTGCTGCTGTTGTTGTTGTTACAGTTACTGTGTTTGTTTTTTTTTTTGACAATGTGTGTTGTTTTTCCTTCTTCTTGAAACTGTTTAGCTTTTCTTTATTTTTTGTCAATTACCAAGCGACCCTTAATTTAAACGCGAGAAATCGAACGTTTTTATATCTTAGTTTATACCACTCGCTCTTTTAAAGCCAACCACTCTCTCTCACTCTATAGTAGCTCTCTCTTCCGTCGTATGCTGTTACTGCTGCTGCTGCAGCGACGTATGTGTTTGCGTGCGTGCGTGTGTGTGTGGGTGAGTGAGATTGCTAGTGTATGGGTGGGTGGCTTGTCCTTGGCTATTTTGTTGTTGCTGTTGCTGCTGCTGAGATTCTTGTTGCTCGATTGTGTTTTGCAGCTGATGTTGTTATTGTTGTTACTTTTGTTTCTCTAATTTTTCTTGTTCTTGTTGATGTTTTTGTTGTTGTTGTTTTTGTTGTTGTTGCTGGTTGCATTCGGTCTGTCTTCAATTTAGCTACTAAACGAAAATAATTAACACAATTTTATTGTTGGGCTTTAATTTAATTGTGGTCGTTTGATTTCTGTATATCCAAATAACGAGTGCGCGCACTGATTTATTACCATACATACAATTGATTTGATTTGAGCTTAAGTATGTAGTACATATTTGTCGTCAATGTAATTCAATAAATATTTTTTGTATTTGTATTTTTAACGCAATTTTTACTTTAAAACTTTTCTCAAATGACAATTTACACAAATGCTGCTCTCTCTCTCTCCTTCTCTCTAACTCTTGCATTTACAGTTAGTTATAAAACCCTGTGCAACAGTGATGCCAAATTGGCATTTTTTCTGATAGATTTGTCTGATTTTTAACTGCTTCAGCCGAGAAAAATCTCAAACAGCATCTATCCAAAAATCTGGCCTTTTTTGTGTCAATTGACCATGTTAGTATTTTTTAAATTTCTTCCTTCAAATTGATCATCTAAAAATAAAGTGGCATCCCTTTTTGTATGTTGATTTCGATATTTTTTGCAATCGAAAGTTGAGCAAAGCGCGGTTGCTTGTTTATAATTGTGAGAAAATGCCCAAAGAACCTTATAAGTAAAAAAATGTCGAGACTCTGTCGGCAATAACCCTTTTTCAGAGCTGGTTTCTTTCGCTCTGACTCTTTTATCGTTGCCTTGGTCAAACGCTGAAGTAGAGAGGGTGTTTAGTCAAGTTAGTTTGATTAAAACTAAGCTAAGGAACCGTCTTGAAATAGAGACGTTAAATGCTATTTTAACAATTAGGTAAATATATATATTATATTTTTTAATTTTTCAATTATATGCATATGCATATTTTATCTTCTGCAGATTCGGGTTGCGTCGACACAATTCGTGTTGCCATTCGTACAACTTGCCTGACAAATATGTTAAGCTTATTGGCACCATGGCGACGTACAATGCCAACAAAGAAAATGAAGACGAAAAAATCATTGAAAAAGCCTTAAAACTATTAAATTAAATAAAAAAAATAATAAAAAAAATTTGGCATATTTTCTGTCTTATTTTTAAGATTTTTTAGCATTTTTTCCCTTTTTTTTTTGGTCGTTTTGTCATATTTTTTCAGAAAATGTTTGGCATCACTGCTGTGCAACTGTTGCTTGGCCATTTTGCCAATTCTCATTTTTTTTTTTTATTGTTGTTTTTGTTGTTGCTTCTGGTGCTCCTGCATGATTTTGCTGCAGCTTCGGCTTGTGGCTGATGCTGCTTCGGCTGCAACTGCTGCTGTTGTCAATACGAGTAGCAAAACAAAAACAAAACACACGTCGCACGACGCATTGCGCGATGAAAGTAAAGTAAAAAAGAACGTGTAAGAGAGAGCGAGAGCGCGCATGACAACAGCAGTAGCAACAGCAGCCAGCGCTCAAAACGGCATTCAAATTTTCGATTAACAGAACAGCAAGAAAAGCAACAACAAAATTAAAGAGAAACAAAATCAGCTTGAAGCGCAATACATGTACATGGTGTACATATGTATTTTTATAAGCATATATGCAAATACATACATACAATATGTACTTGGCAGAGGCAACAACAACAACAACTGCAGCCAGCCAGATTCTGCATTTTCAAATTGTCAAACACAACACACACAAAAAAAGAATATTCACATTCACAACATATGTTGGATTTATATTAATAATAATTATTAAACAATGCTTGGCTTTCGATTATAATAATTATTAAACAACGTTTGCTATTATTATTATTGAAAGCTAAACATTGTTTTCTGTTGCACTGCGTTTCTTCTTCACTTTTCTTGCTCTTTAGTTTTTGCTTCTCACATGCGCATGCATACATTTGAATTTCAATGTACATATATCTACATATATATATATATACACATATAATAAGCATATATGATATGAGTGTATAATTTTCAACAAATGCTTATTGCACTTCCTACGCGAAATAGACAATCGCCGATACTGGACGGCCGCGGCACAGGCACAGGCAGCTGATGAAATATACAGGCAAAAGAGAATTAAAAAACACTCAGCTGCACCACACACTCTCGCACACAGAGGTACGACGACCACACACACATGCAGCATACACTCGCACTAACACACGTACATACACTATATCTATATATATATATTCACATATTATGTGTATGTACTGTCTTTTCCTTTGCGAAAAGAAAGCCTTAACAGACTGTGCAGTAGTCAAGCTGTTCAACTAACTGGCTGCTGCAATTTCGTAATATGCAATGCACGTTTCAGCTTAGCTTTGCTTTGCTTTGCTTTTCCGCTTTCAATTATTCGCGTTAGCTTTTTGCTCGCGAACTACGCACTACGATTACGAGACACATTTGCTTATTTGTTGACAATTCGTCTATCGATAGTACCGATAATAACCAGTGTGTCCCATGTCATTTCTCTAATGAAATTAATTATTTTTAAAAAATGAATTAAAAATTTGTGCTAACAAATTCAAAAAACCAAGAAAACTATAAATTTTCTTAAATAATGAAATTTATTTTAAAATTAGTTGGGTGTACGACACCCTTCGCGTGGTGAAGTTTTGTAAGAAATTCTACAAAAAAAAATCTTAGAAAATCGAGAAAAATTAAACAAAAACTTGAGTGCAATTTTCAAAATTCTAGCATCAAAATTAAACAAGTTTCAAATTTAACTCATTTTTTTAAATTGAGAATCTGACATGGCTGCCACCTTTATTGCCAAGGCTGCCACATGATTTTTTTTTTTTACCGTTTTACGCGACTCCGCCCGCCAACAAATCCATTTGAAAATCATCAGTATAAATAAAATAATTATCATGTTGCAGAGTAATAAAGTAGCAAATTTCTCTTAAAAATAAATTTATTCTTTTTTTTGTGAATTGATTTTGACAAATAGGTTAAGCAAATTTTAATTTATATCGATATTGATGTGACCATTTGGTCAAAATAGTTGCATCGTTTCAAAATCGATCATTTTATTGTACGTAGCGGCCAATCGATAAGTTTAACTGCCACAACATTTAAAACTTGAAAGGCAACGTTTTATTTTTCTTAAACCTATTTAAAAAAATATGTATGTATATTTGATTTGTGTGTTGTATTTAAAAATGTACAATCTGTCAATTAACTTTTGATGATTTCATCATTTCAGCATCGTCAACTGACTAAATGCCTCGCCTGACCGGCTTTGGGGCAAAGATGACCTTGGCGGGCTTGCAAAGCTCCAGTTCGCTGCCGGGTCGGACGGCCAGGCACAGCTGGATCTCGACCAGAGATGCCTCGGTCCAGACGCTGTGCGACAATAGGATCGTTGTCCGCAATCGCACGTTCGTCTCGTGCTCCCCCTGCTCCGTCATGATGGGCTTGAAGTCGGTCATTTTGGGCACCACGGTGTGCATGTGCTGATCCGGATACTTGATCTTGATGCGCATGTCCGCTTTCTGCGATTCCAGCAAATTGTCGATTTCGGCCACAAACGGCACGGCGGCAATTAAGCCGGCTGTCACCTTAATCACATTATCCTGCGACTGCAGCGGACACGGCTCCAATATGTTGGCCATGCAGCGTCGTATCTGCTCATTGGCCGGCGGCAGCGACAGCGGCGGAGCGTGCTGCACCAGCGGCAGTATCTCGCGGAACACTCGGCCCGGCTTCGGATCCGCAATTGCATCCAGTTTGGACAGCAGCGAACGCGTAAAACTGTCCGGTTCAGCTTGTCCCGGCTGCAGTTGCTTTAGATTCAGATTCAGCTTCAACTTGACATCCTCCTCCTGCACCATCTCGGGCGGCTTCTCCCCAAACCCGGTGCTGGTGGTCCGGGTGCGCATAAAGGCGCTAATGTCGCCGGCCGTCTGCAGCAGCATCTGGCACGGACCCAGCGCACTCTGCGATCTGTCGCGCACCACGAGCACCAGATGCAGGGCGCTCGCCCGCAGCCGGAGCTGCTTCACCTGCAGAATGTCGCCGTAGTTGAGGCCGGAGAACGTGTGCTGCAGCTTCAGGCAGTTGCGTATCAGCTCCGCCAGCGACTCCTTGAGCGGCACGCGACTCCGCTGCGTGCTGGCGCAGCGCTGCATCTGCTCGATCTGGATCTGGGCCGAGAGGAAGGTCTCCAGGAAGTTCGAGGGTCCGTACATGTCCGCATCGATGGCGCCCAAACGCTGCAACAATACAATTCTCAGGTTAATTTCTAGACAATTGCCTAAAGTTCAACTTAATCTTTGGATTAATTGTAGATTTTAAGAGTGGGTTTGAAAAAAAGACCAGGTAGCAATTGATAATCTCGATTCTATGTACGGAAAAAAAATATTAGGAAACCAAAATTAGGAATTAAATAATTGGGAATCCAAAATTAGGAAGACAAAAATTGGGAAAGCAAAAATTAGGAAAACAAAAATTTAGAAAAAGCCGAAATCAAAAGTATTTTTGTCCTAATTTGTTTCCTAATTTTTGTACTCGATCATTTTTTTTACTTGAAATTCCCAACTTATGATAGCTACTTAATTTTTCCCTCACAATTTTGGTTTCCTAGAGCTTTATTCTTGTTTTTTTTTTTCTTCTTTAAAAAATTCCTTAAAAAAGTTTCGGAACGCGTTTGAAGTACCGATTATCTCAGCTGGAAACCTCAAACTGAATTTAATCTTTAAGGTATTGCTAAACTTGCTTAAAGTTCGAATTAAGCAATGGATTAATTTCAGATTTTTGGAGGGAATTATTATTTTGAATTATTAGAGACAAGAAAGCAATACTCTCAACCTAAATCCTTAATTCAATTCAACTTTAAAGATATTAATAAAATGCTTTCTTTTTAGAAAGGATCAAGTAGAAAGAAAAGGAAAGAAATACAGTAGAACTTCCACAACTCGATCTTCTATAACTCAAATTTCTCTCTAACTCGAGCTAAATGAGTGACAGTAAAATTAATAAACTAGTGTCCGGGTCAGACGAGCACTTTTTCACCGACACTTTTTGTCAAAAAGCTGTCCGTGTCGTGTAACCACACAAAATTTCAAAGCGTCGGTGAAAAACCGACGCTCACCGATGGAAATAGAACACGTTCTATTCCATCGGTGAGCGATAGTGAGCGACACGGACACGAAAAAATCTCTTTTTGACAAAAAGTGTCGGTGAAAAAGTGAGCGTCTGAAGCGCCCTTTAAGAAAAAGAACTCTATAAGTTGAATATATTCATAACTCGGACCCTTTTTGTTCGGATCATGACTGTTGTTGATGACTGTATGTTGTGTTTCGCAGCTTAAAGCTCAAAATTCAAGTTTACTTGAAATGACTAAATTTCAAGAGATTGGACTAGATCGAAAATGTCGAAAAACAAATGGTCTACCTAATTTTAAAGGTAGAGGATTAATTTAAAATGATATTTGCCAAAAGTTCGAATTAATCAAGGGATTTATTATGGAGGGAAACAGCAAAAAAAAAAGGGAAGGTTTGACTTTAAGTCAATAAAAATTTAAATTAAAGTTTGAATTAATCATTGGATTAATTATGGAGTGAAAGAGAAAGATAAGGAAAGGTTTGACTTTAAGTCAATAAAAATATAAAAGTGTTAGTGACATTAATTTAAAGTTCGAAATTTGAATTAATCATTGGATTAATCGAAGAGCAGAGTTGGTAAATCAAACGAAAGAGAAAGAGAGAGTGTCAAAACAGCTGTATATTGCTGTCTCTCTTCAAAAGATGCAACTGTTGCTATCTCGCTCTCTCTCTCGAAAGTGATGCTGAGACAGCTGAGCGAGCTCACCTGGAGATTGGATTGTGCCGTCTTCAAGAGCTCGACGCGCTCATCGGTCTTGGTGAAGATCTCGCCAATGTGGTTGAGGATCATCTGCAGATATTCGGCCGAGCTGCCGGCCGCCTGGAGGGCGTCGTCGATGCGCTTGGTGGTCGACGAGGAGGAGGCGCCGTCGATGGGCAGCTGGGGCACCAGCTTGGGCATGGAGTCGCGCAGGTAGGCGTAGTGGCGGTGCGTCGCCGTGGGCAGGAGACTGATGATGGGCACCAGGTGCTCGGCAGCGTTAAATACCAGGATGAGGACGCACAGATAGGCGGGATCCTCGACATCCCGTTCGGGCGTCTCGAAGAACGGATGCACGTAGAGCAGGTGGCCGGTGAGGGCCATCACCAGGTGCGGGTGCTTCTGGCCAATCTTGCGCATGCAGGCGTAGGTGGAGTGCCGATCCTGCGGATACTTGGCCAGCACATCGAGCAGCTTCTGGACGACCATGAGCAGGCAGGTCTGCGTGGAGACGCGACACGCGCCCAGCATCAGATGCAGTCCCTCACGCACATCCACCGAGTAATCCTCCAGAGAGCCGAGCATGATCTCCAGCTGATCCTCGCGCAGCACAATATGCCGGGCAATGGCCGTCAGACTGTAGATGGCCTTGAGCCGAACATCCTCGATCTCATCGTTGAACATGTCCACCAGAAAGTCCAGGCTGGTCACGGCAAACTCCGGCCGCGACATGGCCAGCTGGCACATGGAGCCCACGGCCGCGGTGCGCACCTCCAGGAACTCATCCTCCAGGCCGTGGATGAGCGCTCCGCACGCGCCGCTGGCTATCAGCGAGATGGTGCGTGCATCCAGATGCTCCTGCGGCGCATCGTCCGCCCAGCGCTTGCCTGAGGACCACTCGCCGCTGGCCACGAGACGCGCGCCCCGCTCGTGGGCGTTGCGCTTGCGCCGCAGATTGCTCATCAGCTTCTTGTCCAGCGTCTGGTTGAGAAACTCGCCGCTGACGTGCGTCATGCTGCCCAGCAGCTCGGCGGCCAGGACACGGATCTGCAGCGACAGATCGCAGAGCGCCTCGCACACCTTGCTGAAGGCGGCGTCGATCATGCGAATGTCCTCATGCTGGCGCTCCATGCTGCACACATGGTCCGGATGCCGGTTGCCCAGCATGTGGACCAGACGCAGCGCCTCCTTGCGCACGCACTCGTAGTCGTCCTTCATCGCCTCGACGGCCCGCTTGTACAGCACGGGCGGCAGGTGGGCGCCCCGCTCCCCCAGCGTCAGCAGCGCATGCAGCGCCTGGGCGCGCACACCCGAATCCTGCGAGTCAATGTAGAACGCCAGCTTCCACACATACTGACGCTCGCGCTCGCTCTCGTGGCAGGTGGCGAAGCGTCCAATCACGAGCATCGCATTCTTTTGCGTGTGCGTCGATCCGCTGCGCAGCTGCTCCTTGGCCAGATGCGCCACCTGGGTGTTGTACGCCAGCGGCACCAGCTGCCTGCGCCGCTGGCCAATGCGATACAGACACATCATGCCCTGGGCGAGCACCTTCTGGGACGTCTCCTTGCGCAGCAGATAAATGAAATAGTCAATGATCAGTATGATGCCCTCCTCCGTGCTGCACTCACAGCCCAGGCCAGAGAGCAGCTCCAGCAACTTGACACGGACGGAGGTGTCGCTGTCGCGCTCCTGCAGCTGGTACAGCTGATGGATCTTGGCGGCCGCCTCCTTCAGCTCCGCGATCTGCACGTTCTCGTACACAATCTCATCGGTGATCTTCACCAGCACCTCGAGCAGCTCCCGCGTCTGGCAAGTGCCATTTGTAGCCGTTGTGGATGTGGCTGTTCCTATTCCAGTGCCTGGAACTGTAACTGGAACTGGAACTGCAACTGCACCTGGAACTGGCAGAATTACGGGAATCGTGCCGCTGCTGCTGCTGCTGCTGTTCACGTTGCTGCTGCTGCTGCTGGCGGGCAAATAGGGATCCAGCAGCGCCAACACTTGCAGCTTCTTTTCCACTTTTGCCTTCGGCTTCGTCGCTGCCGCCGCCGTCGCCTGAAGCCGCAACTTTTTCAGCGGCGGCACGCCAACGATCGTCTCAATGAACGACTGCGGTTTTTGAATGGCTAGTGCCATTTTTGCTACCTAATCCTAATCCTTGCTAAGTGCGCCTTTCGTTCTTTTCTATTTGTGCTGCGAATATTAGCAATAAATGTAATTTGTTGCAATTCAATAGTTGTTGGGAGTGAACCAAAAACAGTTGCTCACTGAAGTGAACCGGTGAAGTGAACCAGCTCAGTTCCACTTGGGCAAAACAAGGTGGCAGTCTTGGTTCCCAAAGCACGGTGGCAATCATCAAACTCAAAAATAAGTTGATTTTTTTAGTATTTTGATGTTAAAAAAATTGTATATTAATGTTAATAGAGGAGAAATATGCGATGGCACGCAAGCACAGCGGGTTTTGGGTGCACCCATCGCCTTAGAACTTTTTACGTGGATTCTCCCTCTAAATTAATGAAAAAATACAAATATTGGACTCTTTTCCACCTTGTTAATCAGCAGAATTTTGTCTGCTATTTCAAAAAGAGTCAATCTGCTGTTTTTTGATAATTTTCCGGTCATTTCGTTTGAGTTATTGTGAGAGAGTGAGATAGATAGATAGCGAAACTCTAAACAGTTCGATGTTTCGCTGGGCCTGTCAGCTAAATGCAAACAGTGCTGGACAACGCCCGATCCTTATCTGGCAACTCCGTTTTTAGTTTCAGTTTAGTTGACGTCCGGACCGACAAGCGGATTTAAATGTCGTCTTCTTCTTATTCACCTTACGCCAGCGTTTTTTTTATATGGAGTTTGACCTTACGCTAGGCCTTTTTTCTCACGTCGGTACTAGGCTTTAACGTTGTACTTTATTGAATTTACATTAGTGGGATTCCGGTAAACGTTTTTGATTTGCTATTGATTATTTTTAACCAAATCTAAGTCAGTTGACGGAACGACCCTTTTTGCACACTGATTATTTTTTGATTTCGTGAGCAGCTGACAGCCTGGGCGAACAGCTAAAGCCTAGTACCGACGTGAGATAAATTTTTAGCGGCGGAAAATGCTCAATATTTAGCTGTCGACGAGCGTAAAGCCAGAGTTGCCAATTCAACACGAAAAAATAACAAAAAGTTGAGTGGTAACTCTATGCGTCCACAGCGGTTTATTTTAAATATGAACATGCAGAACTGATTTGCATAAAAAGAGGAGAGAATAAACAATGAAAACTGTATATTAATGATAATAGAGGAGAAATATGCGATGGCACGCAAGCACAGCGGGTTTTGGGTGCACCCATCGCCTTAGAACTTTTTACGTGGATTCTCCCTCTAAATTAATGAAAAAATACAAATATTGGCCTCTTTTCCACCTCTTTAATCAGCAGAATTTTGTCTGCTGTTTCGAAAAGAACCAATCTGAGTTATTGTGAGAGAGTGAGATAGATAGATAGCGAAACTCTAAACAGTTCGATGTTTCGCTGGGCCTGTCAGCTAAATGCAAACAGTGCTGGACAACGCCCGTTCCTTATCTGGCAACTCCGTTTTTAGTTTCAGTTTAGTTGACGTGCGGACCGACAAGCGGAGATAAATGTCGTCTTCTTCTTATTCACCTTACGCCAGCGTTTTTTTTATATGGAGTTTGGCCTTACGCTAGGCCTTTTTTCTCACGTCGGTACTAGGCTTAATTGACAACTAAATAGTATACAAAAATGGGAATATTTGCACAAAATGCCGAAAAAAAGTCATCGAATATGTTTTTATTAAATATTCGTAAATTTACAATGTAAACAAACACCAACTGTCATACAGCTGTTCGAAACCAAATCAAAATGAAAAAATAATCAGTCTCAGAGCTGATTTCACGAAATCAATAAGTAGGACCACATTTCCCTGATTTGCTCTGGGCACACTGAAAATTTTGTATAGAGCAGCTGTGAACAGCTGACTGCGAAATCAAAATCAAATCAAAAGCAAATCAAAAACGTTTACCGGAATCCCACTATTGATTAAACAAATAAAAAAATATCACATTTAATTTGGATGTTTGCTATGCATACGATATATCTATCGTATTTGAATTTTTATTATCGAATTTGCATTTTTCTCTTTTCTTGATATCCTATGGGTATTTCCTTTGCAGGGCAGCAAATACGTTGATAGCTACTTTCAGTGTCGATAGTTTAGCAACCAAAACATCGACGATACTACAAATATATTCATAAATAATTTGAATAACGTAGAAAGTGGTGCAAGAACAAAATCAGGGCTTATAGTTTTGTTACCACACACCTGATTTGGTAGAAGGTCGATAAGCCCTATATTTTGATTCTTATCGATTTTCCGGTTTTGCAGCCCTATTTTTTTATCTATAGAAAACTCGATTCGATAACCACAGAATGGCAATATTTTTGAAATAATAAAATATTTTATTTGTATATTCCAATGAAAGGCACCCACACAATAAAGAACACCCTTCATATATACATGGCCAAGTCAATATAGCTTGGTAAATCAAGGCGAGAAGTGTTTGATATATAATTTGTTGTATTTTAAAAAGTTAATCGATATGTTTGAAGCAACTCAGAATAGCAGCTGTGGCCACAGGGTTGCTTTGATAATATGGGCACACTGCCATAAATACCAAATATGCTAGTTTGCCTGTATATGTTTGTGTTGCAAAACGTGAGCATATGTAAACATACTAAAAAGGAACAATAAAACACGTTTGAAGTCGTTTGAAAATATGTTTGTTTATTTAAATGTTGACTTAAACTACATTACATGATTATATTGTCTCGAATGCAAGGACGTTTTAATTGGAATTAATTAAATGCACGTGACCAAGTTACCTAAATCTCATGTAGAAAACAGACAGATTGCCAGTAACTTCAAGTAATTGCAACTGCAAGATTGGCTTCCATCAGTTCAATTTACATATACATAACACGGCCAGTTGTGAGAGTTTTTCAATCAAACTTCTGAACGGGCAGTCTCAAATTATGAATCGCTTCTAGCTGAGAATTATTAGAATTATGTAATATTAGTAAGTTTCGACATGCCAATATGTAATTGAAATTCGATTCGATTTTTGCGCGTTGATAACTCGGTCACACCGAACATACTGAGCAGTGTGGCCACTGCGAAATTTATCGTGTGCTACGTTCGGTCACACTGCTCACTCAGGGCTGTCAGTTGTTAGAGAGCCGAGCGACTGTGAAGACGTACGTGTGTGCTCATACAGTGCTCTCAAAATTTATTTTTGGTAAATTTTTTTTGCTTCTGGTATAAATTAATAAGTATTTTAAACAACAAAATCACGATAATCAAATTAATTAACGCCGCCATAATTATTGATAAATAAACAAATAGTTTAACGTACTATGCTGAACGAAGCAATTTATGCAAATTTCAGGCCGTTTTTTTCCCCTACTGGCAGAACAGCAAGCAAATAAAACAGAAAATTAAAAGACAAAATAAAAAAAACAACAATGCAATTACACATTACCGCGCGCACACTTCAGCCAGCCACACTAACATCAACAATGAAATGTTGTTTTGTTGTTAATACAACTCATTGAATGTATGAATTGCAAATGAAACAAAAACAAAAAGCATTTTCTGAAGCGACACATTTATAATGACTACATATATGGGAGCAATTAATAAACATTGGATATTTTTGATAAATTCACTAGATAATGGCCACGAATATGAACAAATACATTTATATCTACTAAAGAGAAAAAGCGTTAGCGTTTCTTTCATTCAATTGAAAAAGAAATTGAAATTCGCGGAAGACGACACGACGACGACGACGGTGAAGAAAGATTTTTACTCGCGTCGCGGTATACTTCAACTGTTTTTGAACTTTTATTGCGTTGCTGCTGAGCAAGAGCGCCAACTACAAAAGTCGCCGCGCAGCGCCCAACAACAAGTCGCTGCGACGGAAAGAAAAAAATTCAACGAAACAAGAACGTGTGTGCGAGTGCAAAGTGTTGAGAGCCAAAGAGAGCGAGCGTACGACTTGAGCATGCGCGATGTGCGCTCAAATGTAGCCAGCCTCAGCTGAATGTATGTGTGTGTGTGTATGATTGTGTCGCGTCAATTTCGCCTTCGCCGCACTATGCGCTGATTACTGTGCGCGTTTTTCGTTTATCGCCGCTGCCGTAAACTCACACACTGAATTTGCCATTTGCCATTGTTGTGTTCTCAGCGAGTCGCCGCCGTAGCCTCGGCGCGCTGCTTTGTGGCTGTCCGTGGTCGTCTCGCATAGTTTGCTTGCTGTTTTGCCAGAGGACAAAGTTTTTTCATTTTCTTGTAACTAGCACACTTCTGTTAATTATCTACTGGCGAAGTTATTTTAATGCATATTCTATTTGTTATGCCAATTTAACAAGATTATCAAAATTCTAGCAAAACAACAAACCATATTAGATGCATGCATATAAAATATATATGCGTACATATATATATAAAAATACTATACATACATACATATATGCGTGCAAACTTAGTCACTGTTGTTTGTACAAACTGAAAGCCGAAAAAAATACAACAAGCGAATAAAGCATATATGTACATATGTATGTGTGTGCACATTTGTATGTAAGAATCATCAACATCGGCCAACAACACAAAAGCAAAAAAGAAAAGTGTACAAATACAAAAGCAAGCAAAAGTAACGGAAAGTTCGTAAACGACATTCTTTGCTCGCTCTTGTGGTCGGCATTGTCGGTCCATCAATCGCAGCGGAGCAAGCGAGAAGGCTAAACGGCGACAGCAAAGCTGCTCGCTGAGCAGCAGTAGCAGTGTAGCTACGAGCTTTTGAGAGAGCAGGCGGCGCTCAAACCAAAGAGTAGCAAGCACATTACAAACGACGCGACCTACTCTAAAAAAAAAAGGTGATTTTTTGTTCAATTCGTATTATTTCTTTCATTTTATTTTCGTTTTAGTTTTTCGCATAATTGTAACTCCTCTGTAGGCTAACAAACTTGTAAATTAGCTTGTAAGTCTTAGTACTTGAAAAGTCAGCAGCAACAACAACAGCTACGGCAACAACTACATATATGAATAAGCAACAACAACGTGCCTTGACAAAGAAAATAACAATAAGAAGAAAATTATTAGTAGACCTTACATACAAGTACCATACATAATATTTTTTGTAGCTCAAGAAAATGCCAATTTCTGTGCAACGGAATATCATTACTTTAAAAGAAAAAAAAACCAACAAAAAATATGATAAAAATGAAAAAGAAAAACAAGAAACTAAAGTTAAATAAACGTAATTTTCATTGCCTTTGCCAAACGAAAAACAAAAACAAATTACAATTTTTCTTCGCACTTATGCTCTCTCTTTCTCTCTCTACATCCTCTCGCTGACAGCTAGTCGCCGTCGTTGCCTCCGAATTTCATAACTAGTTTGTGGGTGACAGTCATCACATGTTTACACAAATATGTCTGTTAACGCAATAAACCTCAAAAAGTTGCAGAATTATGTTCTATGCAGCTAAAGTTAATGCAATTAAAAGATAAATTCACAGTTGTACACATTCTACAAAATTGCATTTGGGACAAAGCAAAAATAAAAGAAGAAAAAAAAAAAAAATCGAAATACGCCATTGCGCTTCCCACTCAGAAATGTGAACGCGTCATTCTGCGCTCATTTGTCGCTTTGTAGCGCGCTCACTTTCGTTTAATTACAAATATATATATAACATGCGCTCTCACTGCCAGTGTTACCACACGTGCGTCGCCCTGCTTTTCTTTGCTTTGAGAACACAGCCAAATGCATGTGTTTGCGTGTGTGTGTGTGTGTGTGTGTGTATATCAGTATGTATATGTGTGAGTATGTTATTTCCTGTCAGTTTGTCCTTTACCACAAAGCACAGCGACAAATTTATTACCCTTGAGAGTTGTACAACAGTGAGTAATAACTACGCAACTGTTTGCGATGGCCGCTATTGCTGTTGAGAGTGTGAGAGAGAGTATTGGGCTGTTGGCCAATCACTGCAGCATTTCCTTTTTGGATCTGATCTGCATGTGTATTGTCTTTATTTCTGTTGGGTTGGATTTGGATTGAGGGGGGCGTGTTCGTTCTGCTTTTCTTTAGGTTCTTTTTCTATCAAGGGCATTCAACCTTGAAAAGCTGCTATGGAGATTTTTTGCTAAATAAATTTCAACATGATTGCCGATTCATCCTTGCGTCTGATAAAGATGACGTCAGATCTACCGACCGACCGACCGACCCGCTTGAATGCCTGCCTGTCTGACCGCCCGCCCGAAAGCACGTTGGCTATTTTTATAAAAAGCAGCCCCCAACTACAGTGTATTCGCCTACTTGTGTATACGAGAATGTGTGTCTGTACATGTGTGTGTGTCTCGCTGTTGCCATCGCCGCATTCGCATTCCTCAAATAATTTTGTATTTTATAATGGGGGGAAGAAAAAAAATAGCCAAACGTTATATACAACAGCAGAGCACACAGCGCATTGTCGCGAGCGCACACACAGACACACACACACACACATATGCCCACAAACGTAGAGGCAAACACAGACACTCATACGACAATGCTCTGCCTCTGCCGCCACCTTGTTGACCCAGCTAATTTTTCGCTGGGCCCTCTGCCGCGTTTTCGAGCTAAACGCTCGGGCCCGCGCTGGCGGCAGACTGAACGTTTTCATACATTCGAAATTTCAACGAACTTCGGTTTGTGGCCGTCAACCACCGCTGCCGCTGTCGTCGTCGACGTTCAGTGGTGCCGTTCTCTGTAGCTCTCTTTTGTAGCTTTGTAGCGAGTGAGCGTCGAGCGACAACAGCGCACATTTCATGGACTAACAAGTTTTCGCCGCAATTCGCTCACTTTATTACTGCTTCCTCTCCTATTTAGTTTTCTTGAATTTTTTTTTTTTCACTTGGTGGTCAGACTAACGACGTTATCGTTGGCTGTGTTGTTGTTGCTTATTACAAGAGTTGGCTGCAGCTATTGTTCCTGTTTATATACTTTTAATTTAATGAAATTATGCTAAATGCCGTATCTTGCATACACATGTGTATACTTACAAAAACAAAAACATACATACAAACAAATACAGCTAGATTCACTCAATTTGCAAGCAGCGCGACGTCTCTGTGTCTGTATGAGTTTGCGTTTGCTTCCGTTATCCATGTATACATACATACATATGTATGTATGTATGTATGTATAAATGTATGTTGTATGCTTATGCATGTGTGTCAATTTTCATAGTGATGTAATAGTTTTTTAGGTGCGGCTTCTTTTCTCAGTTTATTATTGCTGTTCTATCTTTTACATTTTTCATACTTTAGCTTGCCAAACGAGGCCAAATGCATGTACATATGTATGTACATACATGATCTGCATATATGTATGTATGTGTGTTTATATTTGACAACAATTGATTTGTATGAGTGTTGAAAGTCTAAACGCCTCTGTTCCACATTTTTACTTGTCATCGTTGTTGCTGTTGTCAATATGACGTTCCTCAGTTATCCCACAACTCTTTATCTGCTATTAAAGGGTCATTTGTATGTACATACATACATACATACATATGTATGTATGTGTTAGATGTGGAAATGTAACTTCCGCTTGTCAAATCTGCATAAATCAAATAAAAATGGTGATACCCGCACAATATGTATGTATGTATGTATGAGTGTGCTTGTGTATGTTTGCAACAGTCACACTTATCGCTAATTTCTCAGCGTATTTACATTCGTATTACATACACGTAATCGGTTGTTCTGCTTTGTTTTTTTGTTTTGTCGTCTCATGCATACACAGGCATGTATTTCATACATATTTATGTATGTATGTATGGGGTGTGTTTCATAGTCATTCAATAAATTAAGTCCATTAAAATCATGTATTTTAGTTATTGGCCTGCATCTGTATGTATGTACATATATATTTATGCATGTGCACATACATACATATGTAACAATAAACTGTAAATGACGTAGCGCCCATATTGTCTCTGTAATTGCATTATACAGTTAATGTTTATTTATGTTTGTATGTGAGTGCGCTGATTCTAAATATTTTAAGTAGAGCATGCAAAGCAACGTCATAGTTACAAACACACACACACACGCTTACAAGTGAAGAGAGAAACGCGTAAGAGAGAGAGAGAGTGAGAAAGAGAGAGAGAGAGCAAAACATCGATCGATGGCGTCTTTGTACTTCTCTGAGAGAGGCGCCGAGATTTTACCTGTCAAACAGTGGAAACGCAGCAAAAACAACAACAACAGCAACAACGTTACAATTAAAGAAAAAAGAAACCCGCATATTCAATTGATTTTCAAGTTTATTAGCCAACGTCGTCGCTACAGCTGTTTTACAGCTGGAATTTGTCCCCTTTTTTTTTTGCTGAATGATCAAAAGAGGAAGATACATAAAAATGTGTGCATGTGTGAGTGTGTGCGAGTAAATAGCTAGAGAGTGCCGCCTTATCGTTAGCTAATTCATCGCTATTTTGTACATACATATGTATGTACATACTATGTACATATGTATTCTTCATTATTCGTTATTTTTTCCCAATCTTGTTAATTTGGTAGGCTTTACCATTTATTACAAACATTGTTACATTTTTGGCACTCACGTTTATGAAATTAAAATATTTTGTATGGGCGTGTGCGTGAGTGTGTGTGTGTGTGTGTTTGTGTGACCGTGAGAGCTGCACTCAATGTGTTTTGTCATTTCTTTCGTTACTCATTCGCGCCTTTCGACAGTTGTCGGCTTTGTCATCGTCATCGTCATCGTCATCGTTAGTGATGCCCAAGCAGCACAATTAAAATCCAAGCTCATAAGCCAGCTTAAACTGATTTAAGCAAAATCTTTTAGCTTAGTTGTCACTTAATAATGTTCTTATGCAATTTATCACATATCGCAGAGTAGTATTTTTAAAAAAACACTTCAAGGCAATAAATAGCAAATGAATCCAACTCTTGCATTAAAAAGCCCATTTAAAAGTGTTTACATGTGGAGTAACAAAACTCGATTTCATTTAAACCTACTTAAACTGTCGTATAAACTTGGTATGTGTGACCATCAAAAGCGAACGGTACTTGTGTGAAAGCCAGAGAGAAAGAAAGAGAGGAAGCAGCAGCAGCAGACAAAATCATCAGTGGCGACTGTCAATGTTAACAGATTTTAGCAGCCAAATAGCAGAAGTTGAGTCCAATGAGCGCGTGCGTCGACAGCTAACTAAATTATTGAGTGGTCAACGGCGCAATATTAATCTAAGCGTTTATTTCAAATGCTAGAACGCACATGCATAGATACATACATACACACATATGTATGCTTGAATGTATGTATAAATGAGCAGGCAAACATAAGCATAAAAATTCATTGATTTTGACTTTTACTTTCTGCTAAGCTCGCGTCGCGTTTGTTTAACTCTTCTCTTCTGCTTCTGCTGCTGTTGGCGCTTTCTTTGTTGTGTTTTTGTGCTGTTTGTCTTTTCTACATACATACATATTTATGTACATATGTACGTATAAATGTTATTTATATGTATGTATGTACATATGAATGTTATTGAAGCGCTCTCTTGTATCTCCATCTTCTAAGTATGTATATATGTATGTACTACAATCTTAATGCTGTTATTGCTTGCTGTTTCTATCACGGAAGTGTGTCATGCACATTGAATCAATGAATAGCAGGCAAATGCAGTGCCTAGACTTACATACATATGTACATATGCATATACAGACGCACAGCAGCAAAAGCGAAGCAATCAAAATTGGCACGTCCATTGCTGTCAGCTGTTTATGTGTGTGAACAGTGTGTACACACTCAACAATTCAAATATGAGTTGCTGATTGGAATGATCCAAATAGAAGCATAAACATGAATCCACACACACACACACTAGCATAAATTTACATATTTATGTACATAAATACATACATACATATGTAGTTTTACTGTTTTTTCTCGCCCGTTATGTCTGTGTGTGTGTCTGTGTAGTTGCTTGAGTTTTTGACGTCAGTGTAATTGCGTGCCTCGCTTAATGTTTAAATAAAATTTAAAACCTCACACGTACGTGCGTACATACAGACATACGTACATACATATTTACTATATTAGTTTAATTAATTTACGCGTCGAACTTATTGTGAGGCAAGGCAATAATAGAAAAAACCTATAAATGTACATATGTAC
>JBAMBJ010002738.1:0-73833 GCA_037043495.1 Drosophila recens | reverse complement strand
AACCTAAAAAACTCTCCTGTAAAATTGCGTTTTGGCGCATACGTTATTGTCGCAAATAGGGCTCGATATATCTTTTGCGGATACCGTACATTTGAGCGATAGTGAGCAAAAGAGAACAACTAAACGAGAATGAACAACTGACCAAAATAGCGACTGAGCAATAAACAGCGCACAGTGGGGCCATTGCTCATTTTACTTTGCAAAAATCGTAAACCATCGGGTACCAAAGTTAAAAAAAATTCCAAATCTAGGGTTTTTCAGAGCAGAAGGCTGGAAAAACTGCAAAGATTTTTATTTTGGGAAATCGTTCGGAAAAAGGAATACCAGCATTTGATAAAAAATTCTTCAAAGATTAAGAATACAAAAAAATTTAAAGATCAAGTTCAAATTGAGGGTGGTACAACCTTTTAAGGTTGACCCATTTAAACAAAATCCTTTAAAAACAAACACTAGATGCGGATTTTTTTTTAACTTTGGTACCCGATAGCTCTCAAGCATGAGAAATTTAAAAGGTACACTAACTTTAAACGCTTCAGTAATTATTTCTCTAAATAACGTATATAGGTTTGTCTGCACCAACTTGGACCGCTTTACCTGAAATCAAAAAAACTAATGCAATCTCTTTATAAAAACAAGCGGCATATTTCCATAGTTCGACCAATTGTTGCTATGTCAGCTATATGATATAGTGGTCCGATTTGAACCAAATTAGGTCTAGATTAGTGATGTAAATTTGAGTGGAAACATCGATGTCGATGCCCATCGATGTTTTCAAAATTTAACATCGATGCTGGTTGATACATCGGGTCGAAGCATCGATGCATCGATGTACAGTTGCGGTCAAAAAAATAGTAGTGCGTGCAATGAGTTTACAAAAACTCAAAATTTAATGACTTTTAATTTATCCAAATTTTTTATATAATTTTTTTAAGATACGTTAATATATTGTTAATCCATCTGAGAAATCAAAGATAGTGAACAGTTATTATTTTTCGACTTAGAATTTTTTTCTTGTAATAGTCTGAAAAATGGGCGGTCAAAATAATAGTAGTGATGAACATATTCAAATATTTTAATGATGAAAACGATCCAAAACCCCTTTTTTTTTATTTATAAGGTTAGATATGTGAAATGCACTTAATAATTAACAAATTTAATAATTTGCTGTGAAGCCTTTATCTTGAATTACCGCCTTACAACGACGGATCATGGCTTTTACATCGTTCTGTTTGTATTGAGCTCCAGGCGCTCCTAACGATCTTCCAAAGATGAATATTATTTGTTGGTTGATGCTTGGCAATATCCTTCTTCATATCGGACCACAAATTTTCAATGGGATTCAGATCGGGGGACCGTGGGGACCACTCCAATACATAAACTTTTTTCTTTGAGAACCATTCTTTCGCAGATTTGCTGGTATTCTTTGGGTCTATGTCCTGTTGGAACCACCAAATTATCGGCATATCATCTGAAAATACGGTAGCATAATGTCCTGCAGAATTTTCACATGTTCGTGCCTATCCATTATGGTTTTGATCTAATATATGGGTTCGACCCCGTAATATAAAAATGCGCCCAGATCATTATTCTCGAGCCACCATGTTTGACGGTCCTGTACGTGAATCTGGGCTGATATTCGGATTTTTATGGTTACATTATATGTTATCGAGATCCTCGACCACCAAATAAACAAATTTTGGACACATCCAACCAATTGAAGTTTCTTTATTTCTCAAGGGCCAATTCAGCTGTTCCTTAGCAAACCAAAATCACTTTTGGCAGGTATTTTTTTTCAATAACGGAATTTTTCCGGACTTTTTTCTGCCAGATTATTATTTCGCTAACATCCAAGAATGTTTTCCACCTTTTGGTTCGTACATAAGTTCTTTCTTATAAGTGCTGCAGGAGCAAAAAGGTCACGTTTCAAATACCTCACTTCTTTTGGCACTAGACTTTTGGACATAGATCGAGGTCTTCCTCGTTTATCTTTTTTTGGAGAGTACTTAATGGCGTTTCTGATTATGGTTGGCAATCATCTAATCAAATTTTCCACTTCCTTAAACGTTATCCTTTTGGAAAGAAATTTTTTAATAGGAGCACGCTTTTCTGGAGTGCAATGCTTGCCACGCCCCATTGTAACAACTCTAAGCAAAAAATTGTTTATAAAATGTATAGTAAATTATCAAATTGCATAAATAAATATCAAATCAAGTGCATTTCCTGCTTAATATCATTTTTTTCCACTTTTAATGCATTCACTACTATTATTTTGACAGCCCATTTTTCAGACTATTACAAGAAAAAAATTCCTAAGTCCAAAAATAATAACTGTTTACTATCTTTGATTTCTCAGATGGATTTACAATATAATAACGTATCTTAAAAAAATTAAATAAAAAATTTGGATAAATTAAAAGTCTTTATATTTAAAGCTTTTGTAAGTTCATTGCAGGCACTACTATTTTTTTGACCGCAGCTGTATGTCTAATGTTTGAAAACCATACCATTTTTTGAAGAAAACTAGAATTTCTTAGATTAATGAAGCTCATTTTCTCTTTAAATCGTATGGTAACATAGCAGTTTTAAAATTTTAAACAGTTTTTACCTTAAAAGTATAAACACAAACTTCAAGAGGTCTTTTTGATGAGAACTTTGAAAAGACATAAGTAAGCCTTCTTGTAGCTATAGTATCTCTGACCAATTTAAATAAATTTACTCATTTAGGCATTGCAAACACTGCCCAAATTACTAAAAACTCATTGCCAGAGCGGCGAAAATGGCGTGTTGAAAGTGCGGCAGCCGATGTTTTGCAAAACATCGATGCATCGCCATGCAACATCGATAAATCGGCATCAACAAAAACATCGGAAAACATCGAGAAACATCGCTGAAAAAACATCGATGATCGATGCATCTATGTTTTTTTACATCACTAGTCTAGATATATCCACCAGAGATTCAAAATATGTCAATTTGGTTCAAATCGGACTACAATATCATATAGATGTCATAGGAATTAGGTTAACATATGAAATTCTGATAATTCACACCGGAAAACAAAAAATATTTTTTTGATAAAAAAAAAATGTTTTTAAATTTTTTAAAAGTAATTTTTAAGTATGAAGTCCTTAAAAATAAAACAAAAAAAGGTAAAGGTCTAGAAGCAGTACCCAGTCTCAAAAAAAAAAAAAAAAACCGAAAGAGGGCGATTTATGATGAATTTAGGTAAAAATATTTTTTAGGGGGTCTCCACTAGTTTTTTTTTTAAATTTTAATCCAAAAATGAACATTCTAATGAAAAAATTCACAAAACAACGATGCAAAAGCCCGTTTTGCATAGAAAATTTCCCAATTTCAAAATTCAAAAAAAAAAAAACTAGTGGAGACCCCTAAAAATTTTTAGACCCCGTACTTTAAAAAAGTAAAGGGGTCTATTAACTTTGTCACAAAAAAAATGTGCGTAACAGGCAGAAGGAGGCGTGGCAGACCCCATAAAGTATATATATTCTTGATCAGCATCAACAGCCGAGTTGAAATAGCCATGTCCGTCTGTCCGTCTGTCCGTCTGTAAGAGCGCCTAGATCTCAGAGACTATAAGAGCTAGAGACTCAAAACTTGGTATGTAGGTTCGTCTATATTAAGAGCAGATTGAGTTTGTTTCAGATTTTGGATCGGACCACTATATCATATAGCTCCCTTAGGAACAATCAGTTGAAAATCAAGTCTTAGTATGGAAAACTTTTTTGCTGTTTGAGATATTTCAACCAAACTGACAGAATTTGCATAAAAGATTGTCCCATACATACTGACCAAATTTGATTGAAATCGGATTACTATATCATATAGCTGCCATAGGAACAATCAGTCGAAAATCAAGTCTTAGTATGAAAATCTTTTTTGTTGTTTGAGATAACTAAATTAAACTGACAGAATATGCATATGGGATGGACCCATACATACTGACCAAATTTGGTTGGAATCGAACTACTATATCATATAGATCCCATAGGAACAATCAGTTGAAAATCAAGTCTTAGTATGGAAAACTTTTTTGTTGTTTGAGATATTTCAACCAAACTAACAGAATATGTATAAAAGATGGTCCCGTACATACTGACCAAATTTGATTGAAATCGGATTACTATATCATATAGCTGCCATAGGAACGATCAGTTAAAATTAAGTCTTAGTATGAAAATCTTTTTGTTGCTTGAGATATCTTTATAATAAGTACGGGGTCTCCGACAGTCGAGTACCGCTCGACTCTAGCACCGCCGACTAGTTTTAACTAAATTCATTATAAATCGCCCTCTTTCTGTGTGTATTTTTTTTTTTTTTTAGAGACTGGCTACTGCTTCTAGACTGTTACCCAAAAAAATCAAACATTTTAAAAAATATTTATTTTTACGTGCCATAAAATTTAATTTTTTCACAAATTTCAACTTTGATAGCCCCTATTTTGGTCAGTTGTTCATTCTCGTTTAGTTGTTCTCTTTTGCTCACTATCGCTCAAATGTACGGTATCCGCAAAAGATATATCGAGCCCTATTTGCGACAATAACGTATGCGCCAAAACGCAATTTTACAGGAGAGTTTTTTAGGTTTCGTTAAGTTGATTTCTTCGTGTCATTTGTCGCTTACGTTATTATTCACAGGTCAATATCTCCGTAAATATATAAAATAAAAATGTAATATTTTAGGTGCAGATGCGGGTGGTGTTTATAAACATATTGGCATAAAAAAAAAATTTCGGAAAATGGCGCATACGTTATTGTTGCAAATCAATATGTCGATATTTAATCAACAACCTAAAAGCACGGTTTTCCACCTACAAAAATTGAAATGCGCCAAAGAAAAATTTGAAATACCTACTGCATTAAAAAAGAACTGCTTTTTCTCGACTAAAACAAGATATTTTCGTAATTCACATTTTATTATTAGTTTGTCCATTAAGCTTATAAAAAAAAAAACAAAACAAAACTTCGCTCGGCACAGGGCATAAAAAACCAGACACCAAAAAAAAAACTTAAAAAAATACCAAATTAAAAAAAAAATACACATTAGTGTACATTTAACATTCAAAACAAAACATAAGAAAGGACGCTTTTTCTCCATGTCGTCAGTAAAAAAATGATGCATATAGTGAAGTGATAATTTCCCCTATTTCAATTCTTTGGACAATATTTTGTCCAATGTCGGAATTTTAAGCAGACGAGTGTTGGGTTCTGGTCCTTCAAGAACGGTGCAAGCAATATTATTATGTTTAGCCAGATACTCCTCTAGAATCATAAAGTCCTTTGAGTTGTTGAAGCCTGAATGGATTAGAATAAAACCCAATTAGAATGGCTCAATATCAATGCAATATCAACTCACCATCTATGAAACACTTTGTGGTATAGACTGTAAACAGCAGATCGACGGAAATGGGTCTGATCCTCTCCAGGGAAACCACCTCCGAGTTGCCATAATCGCAGTACAAAATGTCGACTTGACGATTGTTGATCACCTTAAGGCAAACACCACGGTACCAGGAATTGTCCTCAGTAAAGAGTGTCAAGCACATTTCACCAACGCTGTCAAAACAAATACGTTAGTTAATTAATTACTTATATGGGACAGAATTGCTTAGTTACTTGGGCAGATAATCTGGCGGAGATTTGTCGTCGTCTTTGACAAAGTCGTTCACGTGATTTAGCAAATACTGGAATTTCTCAGCGGCCTTCTGGTTGGCAAAGTAACAACCCATAACGTATCCTGTCTTGTGTAGATCCGTGGCAAGCAGGATTAAAACTTGCACATTTTTGCCGAGCGGAATCAAATCACGTTTAATGTCATCAAAATAATGGCGTTCAATATTAGCGTTCTCTACAGATGAATCAGAACCAGGTGGCGACGGTGGCAACGATGGTAATCCAACAATACTAAAATCATCAAGCTGTTGATCCTTGACTATTTCAACAGGTTTGGATTTAACAGACGAAGCCGTAAAGATCATGGGCAGCATCCGAGCAGCGAGCGAAGACGGCTTCACGTTGGCGTCCAGCAAATCAAGAGCTCTACACTCGGAGTCGACAAACTCGACCAGCAATTCCGACTTCTGCTCATGGAGTTCCGTCAATAGCTGAAGAGCTGCCGTATTAGGAGGCACTGCAGCCGACGGTATCAAATTAATGGTCTTGATACCAGCGCAAAGTTGGCTGACGGGCAAGTTCTCGAGAAAAGCGCAGGATTTGCGCAAATTGGATGACGGCACTCGGTCCACAGAATCGACGCCAGTATCGATGTTGCGAACTCGATAACGGCCACCTTCCATGTCCAGCACCTGAGGGAGTACAGAGTATATATTACAATGTATTTAGTGACAAAACAAAATAAAATAAATTAATAGTTCACTTTTTAACTTTTTACATTGAAAAATTAGCGTTGAAATTAATTTTTATGATAAGAAATTGTTTTTTAAAAAATGACGTCACAAAATATGACAAAAAAAAAGAAAAGAAAAACAAACAATTAAAACATTAAGTTTTAAACTATTTCCAAAGTCCAAAAATTAAATCAAAATTGTAAATCAAATGCTTTCCGCATTTTTTTGATTTAAGACCGAAAAAAAAGTTTAAATTAATATTTATGATAAAAATTCAGCAAACTCATAATGTACAATTGTTATTTAAAAAATTACGTGACAAAATATGACAAAAATAAACAATTAAAAAGTTAAATGCTTCGAGCTTTCTTTGATTTTAGGTCGCAAAATAACAATTGACAATTGTTTATTGAATACTTTAAAGCCGTTGCAAATCCTGATTTGACATTTTTGGCTACAATGGAAAGTAAATATGCGAATCAAATAGAATGTTGAATTAAGTATCTTGCCTCGGCGCGATAATAGCCCTGAATTGGACACACAACCAGGACAATGCTGCCAGCTGGAATCTCGCTGGTCGAATCAAGCGGAGGGCACTTGGCGTCGAGACTTTTGAATAGATCCGCGTACTGCTTGGTCTGCACCGAGCTAATGCAGATCGTGTGGTAGCCGACGACATGCGTGATGTAGACCAAGCTGCCGTTCTCAATGGGCTCCTGCCAGTACTTCAAGTCCAGCTCAGTGATCCGTCCCAAAAAGTGGTCAACGCGCACGGTGCACACTTGCTCCTTGTGATTGGCTGCCAGTAATGTGGCCTCAGCCGAGTGCAGCTTCTCCTTCTTGTTGCAAATATGTCGTTCTTCAAATTGAATGGTCAGATCACGACCGTATTTGGATAGTGTCCGTTGCAGCGAGGAGCTTTTGTTATCTGTCAGCGAGACGGCAAACACGCGTGGCGGATGATCGAGAAGCTCGAGGGGAATGCGACGCACTTCATGGGTGATCGAAATGCGTCCCTCGTCCATTTCATAGACCAGAAACTTGGATGCCTCCTCGATAAAGTCAATCAAAAAGGCACGACGATAGCCGCTCTCGGTGCGGGCTGATAGAAAGAAAACGCGCAGCGTCTTTGGAAAGGGTTCAACAAAGTGCATCAGAGTCTTTTGATTCAATTCGTCGTTGAGATTGCCCCAATCCTTAACTTGCACGAGCGCCACTTTCGGCTCCTTGAGTGCACTGTTGTGGGCAAAGGTCTTGAGCACAACCACTTCCGGATTGCTCGACAGCATTTGTATGGGCAAATCGAGGGGAATTGTGTGGTTAATCTTCAGCTGAGCCTGCTGGACACCATCGATCGTCTTGCCGGCCACCAGACGCAATGTTACATTCGTTAGCTTGTGCATTTCCGTGCCCGTCTTCGGGGATATGATTACGCGCAGAGCATAGCGCTTGATCGCCGCCATGCGCGGCACAGCCAAATAGACGTTCTGGACATCAACGTTGGCCACTGCGCCATTGTCAATCAGATGCACCTGAGCACTTTTGGAATTGGCCTTCAGTTGAAGCACCTCGCCACGACACATTTGCCTATCGAAATCGACGCACACCAGGTCGCCAATGGCAATCTGCTCGAGGCCAGTGCATGGCTGCTTCTTCTGCATGCAGCGGGCCATGTTATCGGCGAGACGCTGGAGGCGGTCGGTGTTGGCCTCCTCCACGATCCAAATGGCGCCGTCCTTCTCCACATGCGTGACCCGACAGTCGAAGAACTCATTTGGTATTGGATTCACATGCTCGCGCCATTCCGTACTCAATTTGACTTTTGATTCCATCACTTTTTCAACTGTCCCATTTATCGACAAGTCTCCTGTCATCGATTCCAGCTCCATGGCAAATCCAGTTGCGGCTTCCAGCGACATTGACATTGACATGGACGAAACGTCTTGGCAAATAGATGATGCTCCCGGTTGCAAGGGTTTTGAGCTCACCAAACGACTGAAAAGAATTTATTCACATTTACATACATATGTACATATTTATTTCATTTTATTTCTTTATAGAAATGTACGCAAACACATAGTTAGTCAAGCAATTGGTTTAACAAATTAAAAATAACTTTTTTTTAATTTAATTTTTTTAAATATACTTCCATTTTTACCAATGAAAAAGTCGTGCGCGTTTTTTTCTCTGTCAAATTAATTACTTGACATACTGTATATGAATTCAGAACTGGCGTTCGTGTAAGAAGTAACGGGATCAGTTGCGTGCCTTGCGTCTTTATCCGTTTATATTTTCACATGCGCTTTTACGAATGTGTAGTAGTATTAATGTGGCTGTAAATATGTATGCAAGTACTTACGGCATTGTAGTGCAATAATATTTATGGCGTGGCCAATCCTTCCGCTGGCAGATATCACCGCAGTAAGGTTCTGCGCAACGTTGACACATCATTTCGGATGAATTGCCACAAATTACGCACGGCATTTTTCTTATTTCCGAATTCATCTTTGGATAATACACAATGTCAGACGTTTCCAAGAATCAATGAATTTCAGCGAACAGAACAAGCGGCGCAAAGAAAAAATTGCAAACTAATATGGCCGACCTAACGGTTGTTTATATCGGCAAAACTGCATTAAAACAGCGTAATAATTATTTATGTGTATGAAGTTTTCACAGTCCTTTGTGTAACAAGTATAACTCTCGACACGCGGAAATAATTATTTCGATTGCCTTTATTTTCGACGCGAACTGTATTTTTTAATGTTGAAGAAACTTTCAAAAATGGCCTTAAGCTCGAAGAAGACGAAGAGGTGAAAAACATCGAGTAAAACATCTATGTCGTCGATGCTTGCAAAACATCGGAACCATGGACTGTGCATTCGGTTATTTGACAACTGACTGCATACAACTAAAAGCTAGCTGCTGTATGACTTACTTTTGTCAGTTGAGTTTAAAACTTGTTCAATGATTATATTACTTTTTGGTGCTAAGCGTCATTTTACAAATTTGAGTAACTTAAACAACAATATCTGACCTTGGATTTAATAAATTAATTTGAAATATAATTATTAGATATCCAAATTAACAATATTATTAGCTCAAATTGCTCCAAAAAGAACTTCAATAAATTGTGTAAACAAGTATTTAATAATAGTTTTTACTTTTTTTATTTTATTTAATATTAATAAAAATTCCATTTTGGTCCTTTTATTTATATAAATATTCAAATGTTAATATACCTTTAAAAAAAAAAAGTTTTTTAATTTTAAACAAGGTTGTTTAGCATTGTTATTTTAGGAATATTATTTAGTTTGAAAATGCAACGTCAGTTTCTGCACTTCATATAAGACCTTTGTTGCTGAGAAAAGGGTTCAGTTGAAGCATAGCTTTGACGTAGGAGGGATTTGTAAAAGCTCTGTAACGAAAATTCTCGCCTTCAGGACTCTGCACATAGTAGTCATCTATATTGAAATTCTTATCATGCGGCAAAAGTGCGATCACTAAAATACCAGTTGCCGTGATTATACCTGAAAATATATGCATTATTTTTCAACTAATATTCAATTAATTTATCTCAATTAATTTACCCCAATCGCCGTGTTTGAGCATCATGATGTGTAATTCCCTCAGTGTTGGAATGTGCTTGGAGTATTTCAATAATTTCAGGCATTCCACCAATCGTGTATGATAAATTTGAATAAAATGATCGAATTCCTGGATCTTAATATCCTCCGAGGAAGACGACGTTATTAAATACCAAAGATCGTGGGCAGGCGATCCCCATCTTACCAGCTGAAAATCGACGAGCAAAGTTCGATCTTCCGAGAACATTACATTGTTACACCACAAATCACCGTGGTTTAAACAGTTAAATTCATTATCATCGATTTTCGATAGCTCTATTCCAATATTGAAAGTCTCCCTTGGAGTAAGAACCTTTGCAATATATTTCTCCACATCCGGAAGTTGCCATTCTCTCATAGCTTTAATGTAGTCGACATTTCGAATTTTCAGTACTCTCTCCCACGAGTCACGATTGTTTTCATGATACAGGGTGTGATTGTACATCTGGTCATAGGGTCCATTCTGATCGTAAGTAACCGCAGAGGCGGCATGCCATTCTGCCGCTTTCTCCAGAACCCCACGCATGTGCTCCATATCGAGTCCCTTCATACGATCTAAATTATGAAATTTCTGCCGTTTCAGATCCTCCATAACGATGGTTATACCTTCAGAGTTTTCATCAATGTGTAGGCATTTGGGTCCGAATTCAATGTTCACGCCTGCCTCCTTATAGAGCCTGACAAAGTTTGGTATTTGCGTCTGGTACATATCCGTTTCCCTGCGAAACATACCAACTCCTTTATTCTTCTCTAAGACTGTCTTTAGAATGTAGGAGACCTCCTCCTCACTACCATCTAATTAAAAAAAAAATATAAGCGTCAGTTGAATTTTATTCGGATAATATTTTAAAATTGTTCGACTTTCCTTTAAGCTGAATGTCCACGATTACTCTCACCATGATTGAGGAGAAGTTGTCGCCTGCCTTCGTTGCTGCTATGGCTGTAAGGTTCCTTATGCTCACAAAGTCCTTAACATCCTTGTCGATTATCGGGAGAAAATAGTCTTCGTTTATCCACTTGGGAATGACGAGTAATTCGTTGGGATTTTCGGGTTTACTTGAGTCATTGCTTTTATTGGATGACATTTCCTGAAATACAGTTTATATTTCACAGTCATATATTTAAATATCATATATCCATATTTTGAGCACTTTATTTTTTAAAATTTCAATCTCTAATGTATCTCGATTGTATATACTCTAGTGCATCTCGATTATATGAACTCGTATATATTAATTAATATATTTTTTGTTTTGTTGTCTTTTTCGTCCGCCAATTTTCTATAAATAACAAACACAATAGTTTAAAAACAAAATGAGCGTTGAGGACTTGGTGAGGGACAGTGCGCATTTCTTGAACGTGCAATCGGTGCTGCAGCACGCAGCAGTGGCTTCCTTGGCCTGCACTGGACCACGCACACTTGGGCCCGATCGAACGCCACAACGGCTGGAGATTAAGCAAGACATGTCAGCCATTTTGCCAGCTGTCGAAGTAACCCGTGCCGCGGTTCAGACAGTGAATATACAGCCGGAAATGGAGCTTATCGATGCATGCATATTTCCCGACATTGACGCCATTAATGCGAGCATTGTGAAGCGTGAACTGGCCGAGGAGTGTAAGCGCAGTGTGCGAATGCAGCTGAAGGAGATTAAGGAACGGCAGCAAAGTGCAGTAAATGGACGCCACGCGTCTCAGCGCGAGACAGAACAACAGCAGTTGCTCATCAATAGGAAGGAGAACGACAAACTGTTGCAACAGCAAGCCGAGCAGTTGGCCAAAAAGGAACTCGAGCTGCAGCAGCGGGATCAGCTGGCGCTGCTTAAACAGAACAACCAAAAGCTTCTGTTGCTAACGATTGAGGCTGTTTCTCGTTGCCACAACAGATTTTGCAGTAAATATGAGGCAGTCACCCAATTGCTGCTCACCCTGGACAAGGAGAGTGTGCAGGCATGTGCAGCTATCAATGTGGAATTGCGGGATCTGGGCCAGATGTTCGATCAGTTGGTTGGCAAAATCAAGAACGGTAACAGCGAACAGCCAGAGTTGAGCTGTGTCTTCACAGCGGAACAATACTGCCAGAGTCTGGACAGGCTGGAGGACAGTCTGCATCAACAGCTGACGGAACAGGAGCAGGAGCTGCTTAAGAAAGCCAAGCAGCAAGCTGAGGAAGAGAAGCAGCGCATCTTGGAAGCCGAACAGCTGCGTCAGCAGAGACAGGAGGAGCAGAAGCAACAGGAGCAGAAGCAACAGGAGCAGAGGCAACAGGAGCTGGAGGCTCAGCAAAGGGCAACAGCAGACGCCGCAGCGGCAGCGGCAGCTCAGGAAGTGCGACCTGTGGAGACACCAATTGCGCCCGCAGCTGCAGCTGCGTCTGGAGGCATCTCCACCAGCTATGTGCATCCCACTCGTTTGGCGTTCTACAATGAGATTATTGCGCTGTACCAGAGTAAAGTGGATGCAGTGAAGCCGCTGCAAACGGACGAGGCATGGAAGAAGTATCGCACGAATTGCCAGCGAACTATCAATGTTCCACTGAATGCCATTACGGCGTCCAGTCCCCAGCATCTCACAAATAACTTTGACAAGCTGTACACTTTCTTTGCGGGACAGCCGGTGAGGACCACAGATGGAAGCACCATATCCATCAATGATCATCCACTGGCGCGCGACTATTGCATTCTCCTGATGGCAAAGAAGTTTGTCAGTCAGACGGACACCGCGATTTCAAGCAATCCGCAAGCGGCGTTTCCCTTTGCCTCTGTGATCAATAGCTTCTGGAAATTGCTGCCCGAGTTTGGCAACATCTTTTTGGCCTACATGTACAAGGAGTCGCCATATCTGGTGCCATATGTGATACCCCAACAGCCGGACCAGACACCCGAGCAATACCTGAAGACAATGGGCTATCGGCTGTCGGACACGAATGAGCTGGAGAAGCCAGACATGTTCCTGAAACGCCAAACGGGCATTGCTCGTCTCTACGCGGCGGTTATCATCACTCCGGGCAGGAAGGCGGATGGACCAACGCATACATTTGGTCTGGAGGAAGCCTGGCGGTGGCTGACCCACATAATGCTGGTCAAGCCGCTGCCCGACATTTGTGCCACCATGATCATGGAGATGCTCCAGACCCTGGGCTTTGAACTTTGGCGCGCATATGGACAGAACTTTTTAAAGCTTCTGGTTTACATACAGACGGTCTACATTTCGCAGCTGGCGGCCTACGACGAGGGTGGACCCAAGACCCGGCTGGAGATGCTGCTGTCTAAGTTTCTACGGGAACGTCAAATCCCACAGGCTGTGGGTGTGCTGCCTCCTGGATTTTGGTAGCTGCACCAGTGCTCGTTAACATTTAAGTGGCCAATGTATTAGTGTGTAGGCTAAATTTAGTACTTAGTTAAAAGTCTTTGCATTCTTTGTTAACTCTCATCCGTAATCCCATTTCGATTTAGAGATTTCCTTTTTTATGGCCGGATTATATTAATAAGGTAACTTACAAGCCCATTTTTAGTAATCAAATTGTTTGTTAAATCAATATTCAATACATTTAAATAATATCTAATATTTTTTGATCTGATTAAGTTTTTTCTGGGTTTTCCCCAATCCATGCAACAAATGTTGGATCAATGGAAATTTTGCGAATACCCCCGAATTATTACTATAATATTACTAAATTATTGATTTTATTTCAATTTTAATAAGTTTATAATTAATTCGAACTAATAATTAATTTTTTTTCAATTGCAGAAAGTCAATCTTGAATAAATAAATAAATACCATGAATAATGCTCGATGTTTCTGTTTGTTCAGTTTGCTCTCAATGATTGTCAGACACTCATTCACGTAATTCACGTTCATTACAGTCTTTATTCATCCCCTAACACATCTAGAATTTTCATCTCTCTCTCTCTTCTTCACATTAATGAAAATTATGAGGCGCATTTGTAATCTTAAACTAAATTTAATTGAATTTGACCCAGACGTTGGAGGTTAAAGAAGAGCAGATTTTTATCTAACTTTTTTATTGTTGCTTGTGCTTCTTAGAAAAAGTTGAAGAAAAAATAATCAAATGGCTTGGGTTTTGGATTTTTGATTAATTTTCATGAATACATATATGTTTAACTGCTTTTAAGAAATTAAAATTAAATAAACAAATTATTTTGCATTTCCAAACAAGAACTGAGTTTCAATTAAAACTTCTTTCTGCTTTGAGCTAGAACATTTACTTAAACTTCTTGATTTCACTGTTATGACTACTCACCTTTGCAAGTTTCGAATCAATTTGCAATTTGTCAGCTTATCCAGCGGCAGCTGCATACGGAGCAGAGCAACAGCAGCTGTAAAGCAGCAGCAACACTGCACTCAGGCCAAGGGCTGCAAACATTCTACTTAAAATTTCAGACACATGGACAACGCACGGTTACAATTAAATTGAAACTAACTTGAGAGTTGAGTCGTTTCGTTTAGAGCAAGCTCAATTCTGACCGTTCGTTTGTATTGAGCTGAGCTTTTAGCTAATGATAAGCAAACACTGTAAGCTTAAAGCCTGTTAAACGCAGCTAAGCTATGCTTGATAAAGGTGTGTTTACTGTAGGGTGCGTCTTCACCACAGCTGCTCTCTTTCGAGAGATCAATTATTGCAATCGTTGTTGAAAGAGTTTGTGTACCCTCAACACACCGGACGACGTCACCTTATAAGTAATTTCACCATGTGTTTGATTAAGCATGTTTGTTATTATCAGCAGCTAACGCACAATAGGAGAGTAATAAGCTATAGACGTCGTAAATATCCTTGAATCCTAAGTGCCCTTGAGTACTTATTGCAAAATTTAAAAAGCGTTGAAAATGTTACTTTTTATTTAACTAGCGCGCCAAGCTTATCGTTTGGCTTGGTTATCAGCGCAAAATATGCAAAATCTATTAAAAATACGAGTAGTCAATAAATACTTAATAGTTTATGTAAGTACACTTTAACTTTGCAATATGAAAGCTGATTATTCTGATATTCAAAATTATTTGGCAGACTGGGAACAGTTTTGAATGTCTCCAAGAATGCGACGACCCTTGATATCGATAAATCTTGCAGGTCGCGTAGCATCCGATAACTTGCGTATCGTCAGTCCATCCCTCGCATGCAAATTTATCGCCATTTTTTGTTTTATATTTACAACACACACAACGTTTTGTTATTATCAAGTAGCGTCCTGTTCGTCGCCCGTTGCGCTTTATTCGAGTAATCAAGGTGCCATTTCTAGCATGATAATTGGCGCATTCCATGTGATAGTGCAAGCAGAGCGGCAACAACTCTGCTATTCGCCAATTTGTTCAGCAGTTGTCGTTTCTCATCTGGCCGCCAATTGAAAAGCATAAACAAAAAAGCAAAACAAAAAGCGCGCGTTCCAAACAAAACTTTGTGAAGCCGCATTTAGTTAAAATATATCGGTCAATCATGTCTGAGCGTCTTAAGAAAACAAGTGGCAACAATAACACAAGGCCGAACGGCGAATTCAACAGCTTACTCACAAATTTCAGTGAGGTCATATGTGGCAAAAGTCCTCTTGATGATTTAGGTGAAACCACAATGTTCCCCAAAACTATTTGGTATCTAATTTGTAGATATTTGCAGATGCATTCGTCGCCAATGCGGTGCAGTTCATCAGCATGTGCCCCACTGCCTTCGACAGTCCCTTGCCGCGCTCCGAGAATGAGTGTATACACAAGTTGATGACTATGCTAAACTCCAGGGCCAACTTACAGGATGGACTGCTGCCCGGAGAGGTATTTCAGGAGCACTACAATGACGCTACGGAAGGGGTAAATATCATCAGATTTGCCAGTGTTGCTGTGGGCTCAAATAGCTAATTTAGTCAACAAAAAATTGACCAGAAATAGCTAATAGAGTTTATCTTTAAATGGAGAGGAGTTATAATTAATGTTTAAAGTAAAGCAAAGTAAATCTTTTTATTTTTCAATATTATATCTTAAATTAGCATAAGCTGCAAGTTATAATAGTTTTCTTAAAAACCGAACTTTGTCTAGCTTTTCTGCAACTGAAAAACTAAGCGGCTAAATCTAGCTTTTTTTTCCTAGCTAAAATGGCAGCACTGACTAGAGGCAAACAAATGTTGATGCAACGATTACTAATCGATTATTTCCGATGCTCGCTTGCAGATCGACGATCCCCGTCTACGAGATCTGTTGGCCAATCTGCTGCTGTCCAGCTTACAGGATGAGTCACAGAACCTGGCGAATGGAATGGGATTGGTGCCATTTCATCGCAGCAAGTTGTCAATCAGAACGAATCAATCGAATGGCAGCCAAAATGGCAACGGCAACGGCAATGGAGTTAACGGCGTGGTTAAATCCTGGACTCGCTGCAGCTATGATCCCACACAACGTGGCGTCGGCCTGGGTCGCCAGCCCATGCCCAACTATATGCTGGAGTTGTCCAGGCAAAAGAATGTCGACATCAACTATGACACTGTCCAGAATGCGATATATTCGTTTATGGGCGCGCAGGGCAAGTATTTAAAGAAGGATGTGATAACGGGTCGCTTCAAGCTCGACCCGCTGAACATCAGGAGTCTGACGGCGGAGCAGGCTGGCATGCTGTTCCGCCTCTCCGAGCTGGGATACTATCACGATCAGGTCACGAAGTTCTCGAACACATCCACTGGCTACAATGCCATGGGCTGCATGGGACAGGCGTTCATCTCCAAGCTGAAGCTCGAACTGAACGATTTTCACGGCCAGGTGGCCGAGCTGCACGATCAGCTCAACAAGTATCGGCAGGCGCAGTTGGAGAACTACGCGGATCGCGAACAAAGCTGGATCAACAGGCAGCGGAAGCCAGTGACGCTGCTGAAGCTACTCACCTGGTATTTGAAGCCACTGCATCGCATGCAATGGCTGACAAGGATCGCCAATGCCTGTCAGCTGAAGAAGGGCGGCGAACTGGCCTCCGTTATCTATGGATTCCTCAATAATGGTGATCCCACTGTCGACAAACTGGCCAGTGATCTGTTGACCGTCTGTTGCACGCCTCTGGTGCGCATGATCTCCAAGTGGATGCTTGAGGGCAACATCAACGACAGCTACGGCGAGTTCTTTGTCGAGTCCCTGCCGGAGGTCGGCGCCGATCGTCTCTGGCACGACAAGTTCCGACTGCGGCTCAACATGCTGCCCAAGTTCGTCTCGCTCGAGCTGGCCGACAAGATCCTCAAGACGGGCAAGAGCATCAACTTTCTGCGCGAGATATGCCAAATCGATGATGCCGTCAAGGGACGAGAGCAGCTCAAGGATAACATTGACAATCGTGGTGAGTGCTCCAACTCAATCTCAATGGAATATGCTCTGATTATTGAATGCTGCCAACAGTCTCCCAGATCTTCTCCTTTGTGCCGGACACCAACTGGCATGCGGCCATCGAGACTTGTTACTCCCAGACGTCCAAGCATGTGCTGGACATTATGGTGGGACCCCACAAGCTGTTGGTCCATCTGCAGGGAATGCGACGCTATCTGTTGCTGGGCCAGGGCGACTTTGTCAGCATCTTTATCGAGAACATCAAGTGGGTTTCATTGCTATGATGATCTGTGAATTGAATGCTTGACTTGAATTGATTGATTCCTTTCCTTCTTAGGGACGAACTGGGTAAACTGGGCACCGACATTTACTCCCACGACTTGTCCTCCATGCTGGATGCCGCCCTGCGCTGCACAAATGCCCAGTACGATGATCCCGAGATACTCAATCACCTGGATGTGGTTGTCAAGACGCCGTATCCCGGCGATTGCGGCTGGGATGTCATCTCCCTGCAGTACACAGTCCGTGGTCCGTTGGCGACGATGCTGGAGCCTGCGATGCCCACGTACAAGACGCTCTTCAAGCCACTGTGGCGCATGAAGCACATGGAATTCGTCTTGTCCACCAAAATATGGAAGGAGCAAATGGGCAATGCCAAGGTAAGATACGACAGCTGTAGTTAACAAATTAACTATTTTTCTTCATTTAACATTTGAAAAGAGTGTCAATTGAACTAGTTCACTTTCAGTCAAATCTGTGAGCTGTTGCCAGTGATACCAAATATTTCACGGAAAAAAAAGATAAAACAGCCACACAAAACAGGGAAAAGAACTGAACAACTAAAAAAAAGACTGGAAAAACATGCCATACTTTTTTTTTTTTTTTTTTTAATTTAAATGTTTTAAAGCATCTGTAATGATATTTTTTCTCGTCATCTTTTTGTCATTGAACTGCGCCCATAGCGTCTATCATCTTTAGGTATTTGCCAGGCAATTTATTCGTATGGCAACAAGCTTTGTGTCGACGCAGAAGATAAAATGTACATATGCATATAATTGAAAAATTGTATAATATATACATTTACATAATTGTGAAAATAGCATTTAACGTGTCTATTTTAAGACGGTTCCCCAATTTAGTTTTTACCAAACTAACTTGGCTAAAAGCCCTCTCTACTTTTGCATTCGGCCATGGCACCGATAGTCGAGTCAGAGTGACAGGGACCACTTCTGAAAAAGGGTTTTCGCCTGCAGAGTCTCGATATTTGTTTGCTTCAGACCAAAATTTTGACGTATCTTCAACATTCTCCCATTTTAAGAGGTGAATTTTGGTGTACTGGGAAACTGTTTTCGCCTTAATATCGCTTCCATTTTCAAAAAGTTCAAAAATTGCCAGAATATAATATTTTTGGATTCAATTTAATTGAATCTTAAAAATGCAGTTAAAAACCAGACAAATCCATCCAAAAAAGGTCAAATTGGCATCTCTGTAGCTGTTACTCTTATTGTAGTTCTCGATAATAATTGAACTAGGTTTCTTTAGTTCATTCCAGCTGTGTGATGTTATTGTTATCGATTACTAATATTAATATCGATTGTGTTTATTTGAATTTTTCAGGCATTGCGGGCATTGAACAGTGAGATTGGCAAAGCCACCTACAGATTAAATTTGTTTACGGCGGAAATCATGCACTTTGTTCACCAGATGCAATACTATGTGCTCTTCGAGGTGATCGAATGCAGCTGGGTGGAGTTACAGAAGCGCGTTCAGCAGGCATCTGCTCTGGATGATATCCTGGATGCACACTCGAAGTTTCTGCATGCGATCAGCATTGGCTGCTTTGTCAAGTCATCGAAGAACGTGGAGACCCATCTGCAGGTGGTGTACGACAGTATCATTAGCCTGGTGAATACACAATCGCAGTTCTATGATGATTGCTTCAACGAATTGTCCGCCCGTCAGCAAATGGCCAAAACAATTGCCGATTCGGAGAGTTGTGGAAGCTATGGCGTGACCACGGTCCAAAAAATGGAACGCGACCAGGAGCGAAAGATCTTTGAGCAGAAGGTGGTCACGTTCTGTCGAACCCTTGAGGACTTTGCCTCGTCCTACGGCAAAGCAGTGGGCGGCTTTCTCCTCGCTCTCAACTCCAGCGCCGATCCGAATCTTCAGCTGTTTGGCACTCGCTTGGACTTTAATGAATACTACAAGAAGCGAGACACGAATCTCAGCAAGCCGTTAACCTTCGAGCATATGCGCATGAGCAATGTGATGGGCAATTCCAAGGGTCTCACTGCCGGACGCTACAGTATGCATCCGCATCCGACAACTGCACAGTTTGGTCACATGGCTCTGGACTAACGATTCAGCCAATCTCAACTCGGTGCCAATAATGACAACAATAACTGTAGCTATATAGTCTGCGGGCAAATTGCATCGACTTGCTGCAAAATTCTATAAAAGTCGAGCTTAATCATAATCATAATTAATTTATATACTATGTAGTTAATTAGCTATTGCACGCAAGCTACCTGCAAACACTGAATTATTGTTGTTGTTACAAACAAAGTGGCGTTTTTAAATATGTATCACAATTTGCCAATTAATTTGAAAGTGTGACAGTATTACGCAATTAATTATTGAACACTCACATATTATTTTATCTTTCGCACAATCGCATTATAAGTTCATAGTTTATAAGCAGACAACGCAAAGCGTTGTTTTTGAATATATATTTACATAGAATGTTTTTTTTTTTATTTCTAATACAAAATCCGAATCCTTTATTTTGTTAATTCACAACTTAAGGCCGAAGTCATATTAATCAAAAAGACTTGTATTTTACTCCATGCTTGTTTATGCCATTAATTGTTAATGCTAACTAAATTGTTGTTAAATTGTCAAACTAAACAAACTATAAAGATTTGAAATTGTAAGGCAAGCTCAAATTTAAGGAGTTATAAAGCCATAGAAGGAATGTTGCCATTTGCTATGGAAAAGGAAAATTAATGCAACGATTTTAAATGTTAATATTTTAAGAGCAACCTCAACTAATTCTAAATAAATAAATTGTTATGAATTTCAAAAAGAAGGTTTCCAATCACTTGAATTCAAATTTAACTGACAAGAATCTCATAACATTCTGTTAAGCATCTGTTACGTACCACTACTAAAAGTGTTGTTCATCGATGAACAAGTTCAAACAGTTACTTTGCATTTTCCTTTTTTTCTGCCAGAGAAAACTAATTCCATTGGAACCAAATTAACTTCTTTAGTTTCTGCCGCAATAGGTTCCAATAATTCCAATTCATATATAACTGATAGCTAAACGGTAGACATCATTATTGCTTTGAAATACATCATCAATAATTTAATTAAAATTTAACTAACGGCAGTTAACCTGCCGATGACAAGTCATCGATAACTTGCGCATAGATTGTCCAGCCCTGGTTGGCAAGTGTCAGTCGCGCAATTTTTTAATTTTATCATTTGGAAAATAACGCGCGCACACAATCCAACAAACATATTTGTCAAACAGCAGCTGGTGAAATTTATTTATTTTCTACGTTCGGCCGCCGCGAGTTGACTAAATTTTCAAGATGAAACCCAACATTATGCACATACTCACAAACATGAAAAATGTCATAAACGAGCATGAGAATTTCTATAAATTGGGTGAATATCGAAATGCATTTTGTGCCTATGGCAGCAGCAAATTATTCAGTTAGTTCCAGATGGTTTGGTATCGGATGCTGTGCGATATGTCCTAAGGTATCCAAAAACGCTAGACTTTCCATTGTCGCTGACGGAGGACGAGTGCATGGAGCAGTTAAAATCCTTGGTGAATTCAATGCAGGACAACCAATCGCTGGGGGATCGCTTCCAAGAGTTCTTCATCTTGGCCTGCGGAGGCGTAAGTACAAATTCAGAAACAGGTGCAAACAGGTGACGATGCTTCAAGTAAATAGTGAGCAAAATGCCCGATATTCCTAACTAAGCTCAAAATACTGCTTGCGTCGCAGTCGACCAGTGCTGCCATTTTAGCCTATTTCTGGTTAGTTTTGTTCTTTTTATGACTACTCCAGCCGTATAAAATCTCACAAAAACTTTATCCGGAAATCTTTAAATTTATTATAAATTCGAGAATTGATAATACGATCATACTACATCAAAAATATGTATACAGTTAAAAAAAAAAAACTCAAACATTCCCCATTCAAACTGTTTCACAAATTTAAAACTAGACTAAGTTGCCCCTTAGGTAACAGCAAGCTTGTTTAATAAAACTACTAAATTTTTACCAAAAAAAAAAAAAAACATTCCCCATCCGTAAATTATTTATTTTTTATTATAAAATCACAAAATAAAAATTCGAATACACCATATTGAAAAATTAAGGCATCTTCTATTCAATATAGTCAGAGTTTTATGAAATTGTTCAAATTAATACAAAGGATCATAATCTAAGGTGCCACAGAAATCGCTTTTGCTGGAATTTCACTAAAATTTTTAATGAAATTCAAGAGAGATTCAAGCGAAAGCGATTTCTGTGGCACCCCCGTATGGTTTATTCGCTTTTTTGTATGTGTAAAGCTAAAATAAATCGATTTCAATTTTTATTAATATTGTATGCTTTGCTAGAAAAAACTCTAGACTTGGCGGGAAAATAATAATAAAATAGGCAGAATACTGCATTAAATTCAGCAATGAAATGAATGTCCTTGCAGCTCGATGATCCCCGTTTGCGTGATCTGTTGGCCAATCTGTTGATATGGAGCTTGGACGAGAGGGAGTCGCAGCTGAAGACCTTGAGGGAAATTGGACTGTTGCCACCGAATAATGACTTGTGCCTGGGCAAATACATACTAAGCGACAGCAGCAGCTCAATTCCGTCGACATTGAGTCGCAATTCCAATGAAATTGGACAATTGATGATGCATTGCCATTTCGATGCACTGCCTCCTTATCTGGAACTGAACGATTTGCAGCCATTCAACAATTACATAGCGGACAGGTCAATGCATAAGAGCTTTCAAAGCACCTATGAAATTATCCAGAATGCCATCTACGCCCTGCTGGGCACGGGCGGCAAGTATCTGAGGAAGAATGCGGATACGGGTCGCCTGGGATTGAATCCGCGCAACAAGTCGCGTCTCAAGTTCACACAGAAGTGCATGTTGTTGCGTCTGGCCGAGGCTGGGTTCTTTCACGATCAGGTGCAGAAATTTGCGAGATCCACAATCGATTACAGTTCGTTGGGCTCGATGAGTCAGGCATTTAAGGCCAGGCTGAAGCAGGAGCTGAACGATTATCGGGGTCAAGTGTCACAGCTGCAGGACATGCTCAACAATTATCGCGAGACGCAATTGCAAATCTATGTGGATCGCAAGCAAAGCTGGAACAGGCGGCGCGAGCCGATGACGCTACTCCGGCTCGTCACCTGGTATATGAGGCCACTGTTTCGCCTGCAATGGCTAACCAAGATCGCCAGCGACAGCCAGCAGAAGAAGGGCGGCGAATTGGCGTCCTACCTCTATAAATATATAAACACGGGGGATCCCTATATGCATGATTTGGCAGGGGAACTCTTAACCGGCTGTTGCACGCCCCTGATGCGCATGATCTCCAACTGGATGCTCGAGGGCAACATCAACGATAGCTGCGACGAGTTCTTTGTCGAATCCCTGCCAGAGGTCGGCGTCGATCGTCTCTGGCACGACAAGTTCCGACTGCGGCTCAACATGCTGCCCAAGTTCGTCTCGCTCGAGTTGGCCGACAAGATCCTCAAGACGGGCAAGAGCATCAACTTTCTGCGCGAGATATGCAAAATCGATGATGCCGTCAAGGGACGGGAGCACTTAAAAGATATTATCAACAATTGTGGTAAGTTCTCTTATTTAAAAAAAAAACAAATCTTAACCCTCTAATGCCCAGGCAAAAAAAGAAATTTGAGCATTCACTAATTTTCAGACATACAAAATTTATAGTAAATCTCATTGTAGTTAGAGCGGTAAAAGAAAAACTGGCTGATGGAATATTTAGTTATTCATAAAGTTTTGTAGCAATATACTTTTAATTATAAATCTAATATAATTATATTAATTTTTAAAGTTTTAACTAAGATTTTTTTTACCCCGCCTAAAGGCAGGGTTAGGCATTAGAGGGTTAATATACCCGCAGAGGGTATAAAAACATCTAAAAGAGACAAGAATCTAGTGACAAAAGCATTTGTATGCCCAAAAAGTTTCTTTAAAGTTTAAACAATTCGAATAGTGACTGCAAAAAGAAATTCTCAAAAGTCTATTCGCTAGTATTTTTTTTTATAATTTTTTGTTTGGGATGATCTCAGAAAAAATTTTGAGAATTTGAATAATTTTCAAAAAATCATAAAAAATATTAACGATGAGATTTTTGAAAATTCCTTTTTGCAGTCACTATTAGAATTGTTTAGAGAAACTTTTTGCATTAAAATATATTTTTTTAAATCGAGGATAAAAGTTGCACAGTTGATTTTTACAAAAACTCAAACATTTTCAAGATTTTCAAATTATGAGCTAATATAATTTCAGTTTTCTGTAAATACTTTTGATAAGGTTTGTATTTTATTTAGTTGAATTTAAAGCTTTTGATTAAAATGGCTTTTTGTGCTGGTAGCTTCTGTGGTTTGAAAACGGTTTGGGTGTCAAGTTAAACTGGTTTTTGCGAATTCCCGCTAAACTAGCGTTTTTTGAAAAATCTAACAAAAATTTCTACATTTATGATAGGGGAGCTTTTTCAACGATTTGGTTAAAATACAGTGACAGACAAGAGAAATTACATTTCATCTCATTTTAAAAAGGCCGCGAAAAAATTTTCAAATTATTCTTAAAATTATCTTTTGAACCAGTATTCGGATTGGGATGATCAAGGTAGCATTCGACGCGTATTTTTAATGAGAATAATTTAAACTCTGTTATTTAAAATCTTAGTTTGCCCATTTGTAAGTTAAAGCTATACCGTTTGATCGGTATATAACTCGGTCTGATCGGACAGTCATAGCAAATCTTGTTTTCCCTGTATATTTTGTTAGTCGCTTTCGTGATTGCTTTCGTCACTAGCGTGGACTGCTATCTATTAGTGATACAATCATAATATAATGCTCCCATCACTTTTTGACGTCTACAGTTTCCCAGATCTTCTCCTTTGTGGCGGATACCAAGTGGCATGCGGCCATCGAGACTTGTTACTCCCAGACGTCCAAGCATGTGATGGACATGATGGTGGGACCCCACAAGCTGTTGGTCCATCTGCAAGGAATGCGAAGCTATCTGCTACTTGGCCAGGGCGACTTTGTCAGCATCTTTATCGAGAACATCAAGTAAGCAAGTCTTCCAAGTTCTGTTTCGGTGATCGATTCATTAGCTTCGTTGTCTTTTCAGGGGTGAACTGGACAAACTGGGCACCGATATCTACAATATCCACGATTTATCTTCCATGCTGGATGCTGCATTGCGCTGCACAAATGCCCAGTACGATGATCCCGAGATACTCAATCATTTGGATGTGGTCGTTCGGAGTCCATATCCCGGTGACTGCGGCTGGGATGTCATCTCATTGCAGTACACGCTGCAGGGACCCTTGGCTACAATGTTGAAGCCTGCGATGCCCACGTACAAGACGATGTTTAAGCCACTGTGGCGCATGAAGCACATGGAATTTGTTCTGTCCACAAAGATATGGAAGGAGCAAATGTCTAATGCCAAGGTAGGTTAAGTTTTTACTCACTGAGAGTACACTTCCAACTTTGACTCTCTTTCTCCTTGACTATTGGATAAGATTAGCGCGTAATCTAATCCATGTTGTCCACTTTCCGTTGCACACTTGTTGCTTCTATTACCGGGTATGATAAGCGACCAGGCTATCAATAGCTGGGTTTCAAAGTACACATACTTCTGGCAGACAAATACGCTTGAATTGGTTACAATCACAACAAACACTCCATTTGGTCTTATGTATTACTTTCTAATTACACGTAGTATAAACATACAAAAAAAAAAATAAAGAACGTTCACATTGTGCTAGTGGCATAATTATAAAACGAATTAAAGTGAAAACAACAAAAATATGGTGTGGAAAGCCTTGAAGATGCCCAAGAAAAAGTCGTATTCCAGTTGGATCCAACAATTTACAACTTGGCGTCGGTCTTGAGAAGGGGCGCCAGCTTCTGGGTCAGCATAATGTTGCCGGCAATCTTCAGTTTGCCCTTCATGAAGGCAGCCTGGGGATTCAGTTTGCCCAAGGCAATATCAACCATATCCTCATCGGCAACGGTCAACGTGGTGTCCACCTTAACACCCTGGGCGGGTCCCTCGTATGCCTTGGCGCTCTTGCAGTCCAAAGCTGTTTAATGAAAATGACAAAAAGAAATAACATTAGTATACGAATAATAATAATAATAATAATAAGAAAGTTTATCTTTGATACCCTGGCGGACTGATCTTTGCTATGACAGCTATATAATACAGCCATCCGATTTAAGACAAGTTTGTTTAGGAATAAACAAAGAAACACTAAACACGCAAAAAAAAGAATCATTCATTCATAATTGTATGCTCCTTTTAAGCGTTACAAAAGTCGCGACAAAATAATAATACCCTCTGCACGGGTATATTAACGAATTCGCCTGCTAATGAGGCGAAAGACTCAACGCATCGAACGGTGCGAAGCAGTGATGCCAAATATTTTCCGAAAAAAAGATAAAACGGCCAAAGAAAACAGGGGAAAAAAGCTGAAAAACTAAAAAAAAAGAGAAAAACAGGCCAAACTTTTGTTCCTATTTATTTTAAATTTTAAAGCATCTTCAATGTTTTTTTTTTCGGCATTTTCTTTGTCATTGAACTTCGCCCATTGTGGCTATCATCTTTAGGTATTTGCCAAAATTTGGACGTATTTTCAACATTCTCCCATTTTAAGAGGTGAATTCTGGTGTACTGGGAAAGTGTTTTTGCCTTAATATCGTTTCCATTTTCAAAAAGTTAAAAAATCCTTATTGGATTTAATTTAATTGAATTTAAAAAAAGCCAGATTTTTGGCAAGAAGATGTTTGAGATTTTTCCCAGTTGAAGCAGTTGAAAACCAGACAAATCTATCCGAGAATACAGCAAATTGGCATCACTGGTGCGAAGTACACGACACGAATGTATCGATTGCACTTTGAACTTTGAGTTGCGACGCACAAGTGCAATTGTAAATACACCTGTCTTTTGGTTAATTCATATAAATGTACTTACTCCATTCCTTGGCCACCTTGCCGTCCTTGGTGATTTTGTAGAGAAAGACACCGTTAATGGCCTTTGCCTTTGCTTGGTTATCCTTCAAACCTTCGATAATTTTCTGGAATACGGCGTCCGATTGCAGCGACATATTGGTGTGTGGTGTGGTGTATTTGTTGTTGCTTCGAACTGTAATCAATTAATTAAAAGTACATTCAATTGATAAACTTGCGATTAAAGCCTCCTCGCTCTATGCTTACACTTGAAAGGAAAAACGCCAAATAATGAACAAACAGCGGCAATCGTTGATTTTTATGTCTTTTTCTTCTGTTTCGCTAATACTTTACTAACACTCTCACACTTGACCGGTGAGCTCTCGTTGCTTTTCACACACCCAAACCCATATGAAAAAAGTAAATCGATAGTCTTTTGGAGTTTGCACTCTCATTCTCTCACAGTGCTGTTATGTTAACATAACATGACCAGCTGTTGGCGCCCCACACACATGGTGTAATAATACAGGTGGTATAATTGAGGTAGCCAATGTGAGTAGATAAGAGCTTGCGAACGTAGAAGTATATAAATTATAGTTCATTTGACCTTGACTGTGGTAGTGGAGATTGTGTAATATGTATATATTAAATTTAGATACGTTTTACTTTCAATAAGCTTTATTTAAACGCAATAGTATCGACGTTGACAACAAGAAACTTAACATTGAGAGCACTTGCTCTCTTGACAACCCCAACATTATTTTGCCATGCCCGCACTGTGCACTGTGCAAAGTGCGCAACAATTTGAAGATCATAAATGCTGGATTGCGATAACGATAAGTGCTATATTATGGATTATCGTTTACTCAAACTATCAGTATTTCCATTTGAAAATATGTTTGTATCAATTATCAGTACAAATATGTATTTTTTAAAGTCTTTTATCAGTATGTTTTTGCATTTCAAACAATAAATGGCTAAGCATGCGATGCATCCTCAAACTTCTCCGGATTGAGTCCGGCCTTCTTCATCTCCACGGCAATAGAGAACAGATAATCGTAACACTCTGACCTGTTGAATGTCATAAATTTCAGAAATTATAGTTTTTTTTTTTTTACAAGTAATTGAAATGGGTACTTACATAGTTTTGGTCTTTTCCCAAGTTTCGCCCCAAACGTAGACGCCATGTCGACGGACGAGAATTGCACTACAGCCGGGATACTCCATCATGGCCGCATACATGCTATCGGCCAAATCTCGCTCGAAGGGCGTATTCTCAATGATGGGCACAACCAATTCCTCGTCGTAGCGCAGATAACGCTTATCCGCCTCATCGTAGACGCCCTAAAAGTTATCACCAATTATTAAAACTGTTTACAGTTTGGAAGTTTATACGGCAGCTAAACCTGATTTAACTAAATGATCTAGTTAAGCTGCCGTATAACATGTCAATGTTTTCGAATTGTACCTTGATCATTTCGAGATGTGTGCAACGGAAAGTTTTTCCCGGCCAGAGCAGCGTTGCCATCACGGCGTGCTGGGAATGCGTGTGAATGCAGGCGCCGGCACTGCGGTGTCTGTAGGCGAGCATAAATAGCGGTGTACACTGGCTCTTCTTGAGCCCTTTTATTTCCGGCGGTAATTGTAAATCCTTGCCATTTTCGTCTTGCACAAACAGATCCTCCGGCTGCATACGTTCCTTTTGTACACCAGACGGCGCTATATAGATTTCATTGCTGCATCGCAAAAATACCAAGAAAACTTATTAAAATTGATAGACAATAGCAAATATATATTTGGTTTAAACTTACTTGTATTTAATGGTCATTCCGCCGCCAGTGCCGGTCACCCAGCCCAGATGATAGAATTGTCTGCATAGCTCTGGTATCAAATGACGCGGATGCTCCGCTGGCAAATCCTTGAAAATTGACAATGCCATCAAGAAACTGTATAGCTGATAACTGATAAGGCTGATAACTTCTCAGATGTTCTGTCACGCCGTCACGTCACGTATGTAAACAAGAGGTGGAGAAAGATCGATGTTTCCAAGCATCGATGTTTTCGATGTTTTGATATTAAAATATCGATGTATCGAAAATTAACATGTTTTCCAGAACTGATTGCTTAAATTCACTTTCCAAGACGAATTAACTTCGTTAATTTTCTATGCTACTTACTTTTCAGGTATTTATCCATGATTATACCTTAATTGTAGCACCACAAGTACAAATCAATACACTTTTTATCACTGAAATAAATTAAATATTATAGAAATAACAAATGTAGAATTACAAACTTACTAACGCTCGAATCTGTGTTAAATTCCAACTTTCAAGACAATGTTTAAAAAAATCTATGCTTGAAAAAAACATCGATGCTTTAAGCTAACATCCAAATATCGAGGAATATGTTTAAAACAATCTCTTTTTAAAGCTAGTCTTACAATTTTGCACCATGAACTTGTGTTGGAGTTGTAAATAACGAATTCGCCAAATTAATAAAAAAAAAAATATAATGATGAGCTTTATTGTATTTAATTTATAATTTTATTGGTTTCATGAAATTAGAATTTATACCTTATTATTGCTAAATGAACAATGAACGTTAAATAGTATTCACTTGGATTGTTCGTTCGTTTGAGTCCCCATCTGCTACTGTTACTGTTATTATCAGTTATCGATAGCAATCGTTCAATTTCAAATTTAATGTTAATTATCTTGTGTTTTATTTTCAGGCATTGCGCGCGTTGAACAGTGAAATTGGCAGAGCCAACTACAAATTGCATTTCTTCACATCGGAGCTAATGCACTTTCTCCACGAAATGCTGTACTACGTGCTCTTCGAGGTGATTGAATGCAGTTGGGTGGGGCTGCAGCAACGCATCCATCGGGCCACAGATCTGGATGAAATCCTCGAGGAGCATGCAAAATATCTGCATGTTATAAGCGTCGGATGTTTTGTAAAAGCTTCAAAGACGAGGGAAAGTCACCTAGAGGTGTTATACGGTAGTATCATTAACCTGGTTAAGCTGCAATCCGAATTCTACGCTAATTGTTTCGAGGAGTTGAACGCTCGTAAGAAAATGTCCAAAGCAATTTCTGATTCTGAACGTGTCGGACTTTTTGGCGTAACGACTTCACAAATGCTGGAACGTGAACAGGAGCGTAGGATATTCCAAGACAAGGTTGCCACCTTTTGTGAAAGTCTGGAAAAATATTCGGCGGCCTTTGGCGAAGCAATTGGCGTCTTCTTGTTGGAGCTCAACTCCAGTTCCGATCCGAATCTTCAGCTGTTTGCCACACGCCTGGACTTTAACGAATACTACAAGAGAAGAGATGAGAATCTGAGCAAACCGTTAACCTTTGAGCATATGCGCATGAGCAATGTGATGATGGGCAATTTGCTGGGACACAAAGAAGGTCGTTATAGCATGCATCCGATTGCACCTGTTGCTGAGATTGAATACGGCCATAATTAAGCACGTTGCATCTTGCAATAAAAGTAAAGTAATAAATACTAGTCATTGAATCGCAATATCATAGCACATAACATTAGCATAATGTAATTTGTTTACATTTACAAAAAGGACACATATTTATTGTCCGTAACAAAGGATTGACTCTGAAAGTAACCTTTATTTATCATATTATTTACTAAGAAGTGGACAGTGCATAGCGTCCATCCAAAAATATAATACTAAGCTACAAAAAATTCGAAGTAAAAAAATTTGTATGTGTTTTGAACTTGATTCACAATGAAAAAATCGATTTAAATCGATTTAAAATCGATTTTTATTAAAGTCGGTCCCAGCACTACCAAACAGCTGAATAGCATCGTTCCAAAAGCACCCACAAGCTCAGCTGCTCATTACAATGATCTGTTCAATCGAACTTGTTCCGGAACAAAAAAGACTACTTCTTTTTGGGGGGCGATAAACAAATAGCACAACAAACTTGCAAAGAGCGACAAAAAAAATCAATTGTAAAAATAATACAGGAATATCAGAGCTTAAACGGCAGTCGATGATAATAAAATAGTTAAGGCTTGTTGTCGAACGAAAAATCAAATAAAGCAACTAATCAAACGGAAGGCGAGCACCGTTTGCGTTCATAGCAGCTTTTTTTTTTGTGAGTTTCGCGTTGGCAGTGATTTTTTGCAAGTGCAAACGGGAAAGGAACGAAAAGTGAAAAAGAAAAGCTGACGCTGCCGGCGCTAGCATTTACCAGTACATATAGAAAATTAGATGTTTTGTTGTTGCTGCTGGTGTTGTTGTGTATTATTAAATTGAAGCGACCATATTGCTGCGCTGGAAACTAAAGCAACAACAGTAACAACAAACCCCAAAACGGCAACAACAACAAGTAGAGCAACAAAAACAACAGCGCACGCATCCACGACGACGACGACGACGAAATGGCGTTAAAAAAAGTGAAGGGAAATTTCGAGCGCATGTTTGATAAAAACTTGACAGATTTGGTGCGCGGCATACGGAATAACAAGGATAATGAGGCAAGTGCCGAAATTTCTAATAATGCTTTTGTGTTATTGTAAGCAGCACACGCAACACAACTTTTTAATTAGCTGCCAAATTTCATTTTGGTACTGGTACGGCTGTTTGTGTGCCTGTGTACGTGTGTGTGTGTGTTTGTTTGTGTGTGTGAGAGAGCATCTGTCAGCAACGCAAGGCTCCAAAGCCTGACTCAATTAGCGGCAATTCGCTGTGCCTCTCTCTCCATCTCTGTGTCGTTTTGCTTTCTGCTAATGTCTTTCAGCTCATTTCCCCGATGTGGCAACATGGACACCCACAAGAGCAAATGAAAACGCGCAGTCAGTGCGAATGCCTAACTTCCTTGCTGCTTTTGTCCTTATCAAACCCTCTCCATCGTTTGCAGCTGCTGACAGCGACAACAAAGTACATGAAAAAACAAATTAAACTTTTGATTGGCCTGCCAATTGGAATTGGCTTGTCTCCCTGCATGTGTGTGTGTGTGTGTGTGTGTGTGTGTGTGCTTGCTTTAAACAGTTCCTTCATCTTCAACATCTTCTGCAGCATTCTTCAAATAATAAAAAAAACAAACGCTGCTTTATGCGCCAAAACAATAATTAAATTCATTATTGAATTAAACTGATACGCCCCCTGACCACGCCCAAACAATTAATGCGGATTCTGTTTCTGCATTTAAAGGCCATGTGGTTCACCCATGAAATCTCTGCGTGATTAGACACGCTTTGTAGTGTTGTTGCAGTTCACAAATACACACACACTTACTATACACCTGTATTTTTTTTTTTTTTACTAATTATCTGCTTTCGCTTTTGTACTTTACAGGCCAAATACATATCGCAATGCATTGAGGAGATTAAACAGGAGCTGCGTCAGGACAATATCAGCGTCAAGTGCAATGCAGTCGCCAAGCTGACCTATGTAAGTGCAATCCCTCATCCCCCCTTTCCACTACCACCACTGCTGCTTGCGCTCAAGTGGCAACACCACTTGCTGGAACGATAAAGTTAACGGTGAATCACAACGCATTCTTCGTTCTCTGAGTAAGGGAACAAGAGATAGCTAGAGAGAGCGAGAGAGAAGAAATTGGAAGCTGAGCTGCACAGTGGTGCAATTTCTTGCATTATAATAGATCTAAGTTCTCAATTGGATTTGTCGCAGTGCATTTGCATTTTGTGGCATGCTGACAAGTTAGTTAGACATTAATAAACAGATGTAATATTAAAATTACAGAATTTTTTAGGTATATTAGCTATCTGTTAGAATTTAAATATTTTCTCTTTTTGTATTGCATTCGTAAATGTTTCACGCTCTTTCTCACTGACTCTTATATCAACTCTCAGATACTATTTAGTAAACTTAATTTAACGTTGCATTCGTAAACGTTTTACTGGCTGCAGCAACAAACATTTTTTACAGTTTAGACAGTTTTGCTGAGCTCAACGAGCATCTCTGCCTTATTAACGCACATACACTGACTCTCTACTCCCTTTTCTATTTCGCGTTGTTTTCGTAAACGTTCTACTGGCAATTTTCTTACTTACAATTAACTTTTCCCTTAATTAGAAATTATTTGTTGACTTTCAAGAAACATCTCATACTTACAGGGTATGCTTAACCACAGCAATTTCGCAGCATATTCATTGCTGTCAACTACAAAAAATAAGATATGCACATCAATTGACACTGTTAACAAGGTGTCACCTACAAGCACCCCAATGGACCAACTATTTATAGATGGCGTTGAACATGAAAATCAGTGTTGCCAATTTGTCTTTTTTGCAAACAGATCTGTCCGTTTTAAAACTGCGATTTCCGGAAAATTTTTAAAACTTCTATCCAGAAAAATGCCATTTTAATTTTATTTTATCTTTTTATTAACCCTTTTTGAATTGTTAACAAGCTTTTACAATTTATTTACCCATTTTAAGCTAATGGGTATTTAAATACCCAAGAAAGTGTTGACTCTTTAAAAATTCTAGCACGGGGCATGCGAGCGATATCGAGAGCTAAATATCAGAATAACAATTTAACAGTTTAGTTATCCTTGGTATACCTGTAGTTTTTTACAGGTGAATATTTAGGTTTTATTCTGATTAGAAAATGTTGGCGAAAAAAGCTGAAAAATGTATGGAAATGGGAAAAAATAAATTTGAAGATACCTAGGATTAAGGGGAGGTTCTTTTGGATTTTTTTGAAAAAATTGAATTTTTTTTTTTACATAAAATGAAAGTTATATATATATAGAATATATGTGCCAAAGGATTTTTCAATACGACGCGTATTTCTTGAGATAGGGCGTGTCAAACGTACGCATGTCACGCGCGGTGCGTACTCGCTGTCACTTTCCAAAAACTTTAAACGCGTTTTTCTCGAAACCATGTTTTCTAATCTAATTTCAAGTACAGGTCTTGTTCTATTGATCCGATTTCCTTCATTCAAAAAATGTTTTAAAGTATATACTTTTTTGTATGGCTTATACCTAAAATTGGCATAAAAAATTGTTTATTTATAATTTTTAATCGAGATCAAAGTAAAAAAAAGTGTAAAAATTTCATTTTTTTTTTAAAACTACCATGAAATTGGTTTTTTTTTCACCAAAGTTAATTGAAGTTAGGTATAAGCCATAGGAAATTTTATCTATTTTAATAAATTATATACATTTTTCATTTCACTTTACTACCAGAGGCCCCACACTTGAAGAAGCAGAGCGATATTTTGAGAGTCGAGGTCGACGAGATCCGCCATTTTGAAGCCGCCATTTTGAATTTCTCAAAAATCATTTTTTTTTTAATCGTCAATAAACAACGAATCAAAGTTCGAAAGCAGAAGTTCGTATGTATTTTCATTCTCCCACAAACCATTCTCAAATTTTGCTTGATTTTCGGCCAAATCCAAAAGAACCTCCCCTTAAAGCCGAAACGAATATCGGTTTCAGTTACGGTTTCGGTTATGGGTTACGCAAAATCTTTGAATAAAGGTTTCGTAACGGTGAACCGGTTTTTGTATGTTTCGGTTTTGAAATACCGGTATGATTTCGGTTCATATAAAAATTTTTGTTTGCAAAAATATAATTATATTAACAATATAATAATAAAAATTAAATGCATTTCTTTCACATATTCTTCAGTTTGATGTAGTTTAGTGACATTTAAACAATTTTAATATTTCATTTAACAAATTTATTTTATTTGCGCCTATTCAGTGCTATGAAAATTCGACCATGAATATCACAAATAAAAATTAAACATTAGAAAAAAACAATCAAAATTTGAAATGAAAAATGATTTTTTGTATGTATGAAAAACCGAAATTAGCCCTTATACTAAACGGTTATTTCGGTTTACAAAGTTTCGGTTTAAATGTTTCGCTCATACGAAATTTTTTTACCGGTTAGAGGTTACGGTTTCGATTAGGGTTTTAATCCCTGGAAGATACATTTATTTTTGTTTCTATCAACTTCTACAACATATTGATTTTCCGATATCGATGAGCATTTTTAAAAGTCATGCAGCCAGTGCTGCCAATTTGCCCTTATGTGGACACATTTGCCCTTTTGAAAATTGCGATTTCTGGAAAAAAATTTAAATTTAAACACCCGAAAATTGTTTTTTTCATAGAATATATCAAATACAATTATGTATGTGCCCACTAATATATTAAATTTCCGGACCGCCAAATAACTTTGAAAATTAAAAAAAAAAAAAAAAAAATTGATGCATTTCATGTGGAAAATATTATACTGGCCAATAAAGAGCTAATACTTTTAGTATTGGAGTTATTTTTAAAGCTATGATATTATTATGTGAATAATTATTATATGTATTAATAAGAAAACATTGTTTGTACAGATTTTTTGTCTCTTTTGAAAAAATCTGCCCGTTTTCTGTCCTTTTTTTGGGGGGTGTTTAACCGGCCCTTTTTTGTGTAGAGGCGTTGGCAACACTGATGTACATTTATGTACATTTAAGTGCACTATAAAAGGGCAGATAGATGGATTTAGAATCTAGACAAACAAATACAATATCGATTAGTTGCAAAATTTGATTATAGACATATTCGCTTAAAATAATATATGTATATATATTATATATCAATCAATTTTTTACAGATACAAATGCTCGGCTATGACATCTCATGGGCAGGCTTTAACATCATTGAGGTGATGAGTTCCTCGCGTTTCACATGCAAACGCATCGGTTACCTGGCGGCCAGTCAATGCTTTCATCCGGATAGCGAGGCAAGACTTGCTATAGATGATATACATCAGCGGTGGGCACAAAATCTGAATTCGGGAGCACTACAACAACCTGAAGAACCGCAACCCTATTAGAGTCTACCTAAGTTGGGAGCAGCCGCTGCTCCCGGAGCCACTGCGTGCCCACCGCTGATATAGATCAATATTAATTATTTATATTAATTGAATGAATACGTTTAACAGCTGCTCATGTTAACCACGAATATGATACGAAAGGATCTCAACTCACAGAATCAATATGATGCTGGCGTTGCGCTTAGCGGACTCAGTTGTTTTATCTCGCCGGATTTGTCTCGAGATTTAGCCAATGATATAATGACACTGGTATGAATTCTTAATGCATATAAATGCATATCGATTTACAACTGATTGATTGCTTTTTTAGATGAGCTCAACGAAACCGTATCTGCGCATGAAGGCGGTGCTGATGATGTACAAGGTGTTCCTACGCTATCCGGAGGCATTGCGACCAGCATTTCCCAAGCTCAAAGAGAAGCTCGAGGATCCCGATCCAGGTAAATTGATACTCTATTATATATATAGACTGTTATTCATCAATCAATCATATTTTCGTGAACAGGTGTACAATCTGCCGCTGTGAATGTCATTTGTGAGTTAGCCCGTAAGAATCCAAAAAACTATCTACCTTTAGCTCCCGTATTCTTCAAACTGATGACCACATCGACCAACAATTGGATGCTAATCAAGATAATCAAGCTGGTAAGTTGTTGTTCTCCTTCTCTTCTCTTCCCCATTTGTTTTTTATTTATAAACTCTCTTTTGTTTGCTGTACAAACTATATATATAAACATATAAATTTATATTTATATAAAATATTAAATATTATTATATACGAATTTGATTACTCGTATTTGTCTTATCAACAAAGTTTTAATTAACACAAAACTCCTCCTACTCCTCCACTTCCCTACCCGCCCCGCCCGAAACGTGCCCAAAAATGAAATGAAATGATATAATGAAAAGTTCGCGAGCCTCACAACAATTGAACCGGCGCTGGGACGCAAATTGACTCAGCCCCTAATTGAAATTATTTCCAGGTTTTTATCGGCGCGCTTTTATTTATTAATTCAAGCAAGACATTTTTGTAAAGAAAACAACAAAAACTTTAAAATTAACAAACCAAAAAATAGCACGCGCTTTCAATTTTGTTGTTTTGTTCATTTTGTAAAGCATTTGATATAATTTTATTTTGTTTGTTTTTTTTTTATATATTTGTTATTTTGATTATAGAGCAACTTGTTGCAACACACTTACACACACACACTCATTATCAATCACAGTCACCTCGTTATTGGACGGTTTATCTTTGCAACACTTTCAAAATTTCAATATCAACTGTCAATGTTGTTATTGCACAAGATTGTGAATCCTTTTTATGACCTGTAAGGCTGAAGGAGGTCTGACCTGTAATAATTTAAAAACGTATTTATTTAAATGGTTCAAAACCGCGAGAAAGTAAAGTAGTTTTTAGCCATAGGTTTTTTAAAATATCTAGTATATAGCTAAATTTGTATTATAAATATTAGCTAGTTTTTTTTAGAAAATGATATCAGAAATAAGTTTAAATAATTACAAATATATATTCATAGAAGAGTTTTACATACAATGTCCCCCTTTGGGTAAGTATTTTCGGACCTTCTTCAGCTCTAAGCCACACACACACACAGAAACACAGACACCTGTCGTAAGCACCAGTTAATCAGCCCGAATTAACCCAAACATGAACATTTGGTAATATTATGCTATTTTTCTATATATTTTTAATTGATACTTAGTTGAAGTTTCCTAGTGTTTTTATTTTGCCAGTGCGATAAGCTTGAATTAAGAGATGTCTATCCAACTTCCCTAATAATATATATATAATTATGTATCTATTATATATACATATATGCTATATATGTATATCTAGATATATGCTATAGTTAGTGCAGAAATAATTTCAATAGCCAGTTATGGTATTATTATTATTATTTTAAAATATTTATTATTTAAGTATGATTATTATGATATGAATATGAAGAAATTTACGACAAAAACGATAACGATCCAGAAAAAGACAAGATTCTATTGTATGGTATAATTTGTTGCTTGTTTCTTTTTTCTCTTTGCATATATTTGCAGTTTGGCGCTTTAACTCCCTTAGAACCCCGGCTAGGAAAGAAATTAATAGAGCCACTCACAAATCTAATTCATAGGCAAGTTTATTATCATTTCAACAAAAAAAAAATATATGAAAACCAACAAAAATAAACTGCCAAATAAGACGAAAACGTAAAAAAGAGCTACCTGATGTTTCAAAGCTGATCCGTTGTATATACATATATATATAATAAAAAAAAAAAAATTAAAAAATCGAAATGAAGCGCTTGTTACGTCTCTTCTGTGTATTCCGTTATGTTTTGTGCGCTCTCTTTAGCTATTTTGCTCTCTTTACTCTTACGTTGAATGCTTCTCTTAGAGCACCAACATTGATAACAACTCTTCAACTATTACTTACCCTCTCTCTCTCTGAATCTATCTTACAACTATCTATCATTTAACTATCTACATATATATCTCTCTTCTAACTATCATATATTGTATATATCAAATTACTGTTGTTGTTATTGCTAATTGCCAATTGCTATTAATATTATTATTACAATTATTATTTAATACTAATATTATTATTGTGATTAATGTTGTTATTATTGTAATTGCAAATTGTTGCTATTGTTGTTGTTTTCGCTTCTTTTGCGGCGCTTTAATTGAAACTTGAACTGATTTTTAATATGTGAACGCCCTAACCCCGTCGTAAAACCCATATCCGACCCTTCAATCCCAACAGCACCTCGGCGATGAGTCTCCTCTACGAGTGCATCAACACGGTGATCGCGGTCCTCATCAGCATCAGCAGCGGCATGCCCAACCACAGTGCCTCCATCCAGCTGTGCGTCCAGAAGCTGCGCATCCTTATCGAGGACTCTGATCAGAATCGTAAGTTCATCAATCAGGCATTAACTTGTTCTTGCAGATTATCGTAACTTAGCTTTATAACTCTGAACAGCTTTTAAAACATATAATTATGTAAAGCAGCGGTGGGCACGCAGTGGCTCCGGGAGCAGCGACTGCTTCCAACTATTTTCTGCCTATTAGGCAAATACAAATATTCGACAAAAGACTCGCTGTTGATGTTGTTGTATTTGTTATTGTTGTGCTCGCGAATTCAGATTTCGTGCCCACCGCTGATGTAAAGCCAAATCTACAAATAAGAATCTTCCATTTGGTAACCAATTTTAAGTCATTTATATATCAAAGTGCAGTCAACAAACCAAATTTCAGTATTATAGATCATAGTATATTATGATAGTTTCATTGAATAAAATGAAACCAAATCCACAAATTATATACTGCCCTTAACTTACCGAATTTAAAATGCATATAAACGTTAAATTGATCAAAAACTCACGTCTTGGGAAATTTTCTTCCAAAAATTAATTTAAGTTATTCATTTAAGGGGAGGTTCTTTTGGATTTTTTTGAAAAATCGGATTTTTTTTTTACATAAAATGAAAGTTATATATATATAGAATATATGTGCCAAAGGATTTTTCAATACGACGCGTATTTCTTGAGATAGGGCGTGTCAAACGTACCCATGTCACGCGCGCTACGTACCCGCTGTCACTTTCCAAAAACTTTAAACGCGTTTTTCTCGAAACCGTGTTTTCTAATCTAATTTCAAGTACAGGTCTTGTTCTATTGATCCGATTTCCTTCATTCAATGTTTTAAAGTATATACCTTTTTGTATGGCTTATACCTAAAATTGGCATAAAAAATTGTTTATTTATAATTTTTAAACGAGATCAAAGTAAAAATAAGTAAAAATTTCATTTTTTTTTTTAAACGACCATGAAATTGGTTTTTTTCTCCAAAATTAATTGAAGCTAGGTATAAGCCATAGAAAATTTTATCTATTTTAATAAATTATATACATTTTTCATTTCACTTTACTACCAGAGGCCCCACACTTGAAGAAGCAGAGCGATATTTTGAGAGTCGAGGTCGGCGAGATCCGCCATTTTGAAGCCGCCATTTTGAATTTCTCAAAAATCACTTTTTTTTTTAATCGTCAATAAACAACGAATCAAAGTTCGAAAGCAGAAGTTCGTATGTATTTTCATTCTCCCACAAACCATTCTCAAATTTTGCTTGATTTTCGGCCAAATCCAAAAGAACCTCCCCTTAAGCAATATATTCTAGAAGAAACTCAATAGGAAGAACATATAGATTCTACATTGTAAATTCACTTTTTCTATATTTTTGCCCATTTTCCAAAATGGACCTTTTGTATTCTATCGATTACACTAAGTGAGATAATAAGATTGTATCATCAACCATTTAAATGCATAGAAATATATTTAATGTTTAATTTAAAAAAAGTTTTACAAGCTGTTTTCGATATATCGAATACAATTTTATAAACCAATTCTTGGCACAAACTAGGTGGAAATCTTGCCATGTTCGCGCTGTCGCGTTACAAATTACTAATAAAACTTGTAAAATAAATAAAATGATAGTTTCATATCAAAATTATTTCTAAAATGGAAAACTACATTATTTTATTATGGTTTAGGAGTATTTTCTTACAAATTACTCGCCCCATTTGACAAACTTTCGCATTTTCCAAGTTGAAGTCAAACATGCCTCCCCTTTTTGTCGCGTTCGCGATGCATTGTTTTCTATAAATAATTCGAAAACGACAAGTCTTTAAAGCTTGTCTTTTATAAGAAAAATAGTGTTGATAAAATGCATTAAACATGTGAGAAAACATTTTTGAAAATGTCAACTTTTTATATTTTTTATTTCATTTAAAGACGTACGAATGTCGCGTTCTCGATCCTGGAAATATCCATATTCAATTTACAATTTCAATTGTCGCACTCAACATCAATCTCTCTCACTCACTCACTTACTCTTCCTCTCCCTCTCTCTTTCTATTTTGTGTTGCAGTGAAATATCTGGGTCTGTTGGCCATGTCCAAGATCTTGAAGACGCATCCGAAGAGTGTGCAAGCACACAAGGATCTGATACTGGCGTGCCTGGACGATAAGGACGAGTCGATACGACTGCGCGCCTTGGATCTGCTTTATGGCATGGTATCGAAAAAGAATCTCATGGAGATTGTGAAGCGTCTGCTCGGTCACATGGAACGCGCCGAGGGATCCGCGTATCGGGATGAGCTGCTCTACAAAGTGATTGAGATCTGTGCCCAGAGTTCCTATCTGTATGTGACCAATTTCGAGTGGTATATGACCGTGCTGGTCGAGCTCATCCAGCTGGAAGCGGGCTCCAAGCACGGCCGACTCATTGCCGAGCAACTGTTGGATGTGGCAATACGTGTTCCGGTTGTGCGTCAATTTGCTGTCAATGAGATGACGAATCTCCTGGATACATTCGCTGTGTCCGCCCAGAGCAACTCCATGTACGAGGTGCTCTATGCTGCCGCCTGGATTGTTGGCGAATTCTCTGGCGAACTGACCGATGCCGAGAAGACGCTCAACATTCTACTCCGACCACGACAATTGCCGGGTCACATCCAAGGTGTCTTTGTGCAGAATGTCATCAAGCTGTTTGCTCGACTGGCAACCACGTGCCTCGAGCTCCAGGACATGTCCGGCATTGTGCGCGTAAGTTATCATTTCCAAAAAAAAAACTAAGCTGAATAAATAAGTAAATTCCCAGATACACTATTTTTGAATTGATATCCTGAAAAGAGCTAAATTTTTATTTACATTTTTTTATTAAATTGATTTTTTTTTTTTTTGACTGCAAATAAGAGTCATGAATGCTAATTTCAACTAAAAAAAAATCCTATTCAGTCGGAACTATCGATATCAGCCAAAAACTTCTATTTTCAATTTATAAAATATAAATCAAATTGAATTCTTATTTTAAATTTTTATTTAAAATGTCAGAAATAATCATAAAAATTCAATTTTTAGTTAAAAGTTGTGATTATTATTTCAGTAAAAATAAGAGTTATTTAAAAATTAAAAATAAGAGTTATTTTTGATTTTTATTTTAAAAGTTACATATACGAGTTATTCCGTAACTTTTACTTTAAAAATCAAAAATAAAAGTTAAAGTGATACCATTTTTTTTATTTATATTTTTATGATTTCTAGTATATTTTTGGTATTTTTAGTATCAATTGGTATTTTGTTTGCCAATAATTACTTCATACATATTGTATATTTCTGCAACAGAATATAGAAGATAAAATTAAATATAATAGAAAAAGTCGGATCCTTTATTTCGTCCTTAAAGGACATGTGATGCATCATTTGAAAGGTCTCGAATTATAGATCAAGAATATTTTGGTAAAATACCACTTGGTTCAAAAGATATTTAATTAAACTTTTATTTTTGGATTTTTAAAACAAAAGTAACGGAATAACTCTTATTTGTAACTTTTAAAATACAAATCAAAATTACTTCTTATTTTTTATTTTTTCTGAAATAATAATCAGAAATAAGTGTTATTTCACAACGTTTTATTAAAAATTAAATTTTAATAATTATTTTTGACTTTTTAAATAAAAATTAAAAATATTTGTTATTTCGTAACTTTAAAATACAAATTTAAAAATAATTGTTAAGTTGCAATTTTTATTTTAAAACCATAGCTCGCAAATAACTGTCGACCGTATCTCGTTGTCTGCAAATAACTGTCTTTTGCTTACTCTTTACGAAAAGACTCAGCGAGTAACTGTTTTTTCGGTTCTTAAATGAGCTCGCTCGCGCTCGGAGCGAAAACGTTTTTTTCTATTTTGTTTTGTTCTCGTTGTTCCAATACCGTTTCGTCGTGTTCAATGAAGCAAACGGTATTTTGCATATGTATTGGTATACATTCACACGCATAGGCATTTGCTTGCCTAAGCGTCTGTTTTGCAGACGAAATTTATTAATTGCGATCGTGATTTGAGTGTGTGAAGCTGTGAAATATTTGTTGTGCAAAATGGGAAGAGACATGAATAAAAAAGTGCACCAATTCTTTAAATTTAATTTGGGAGAAGATCGTTTGCGTTGAGTTTTTCGGTCAAACTGTCTTTTGCTGAGTCTCATTGTGCGAGCGTTTTTCGTTTCGCTCTTTACGCACTGCTCATTGAAAGACCGACATACAAAGAGCTCAACGAAAAGAGCTCAACAGAAAACATAAATGAAGACAGCAAGAGTCTCTTGCTCAGAGCGAGAGCGAGAGAGTACGAACTTTTTCGGTTGTTCTCGCAACGAGAGCGCAAGAAAAAAAACGGTCGACAGTTATTTGCGAGCTATGTTTAAAACTAATAACAGTTACAGTCCCTGATTTTAAGTTTTTTTTATTTACAGTAAAGTATCTGCAGTATAAAATAATAATTAAACTTCGAATTTAATTTAGAAATCATATAAATATTTTGTATAATAAGAATTGTATGTAAATGTCCTTTGAATAGGAAATATAAATATGTCACTTTTGAAATACATCTTCCGGCTCAAAAGATTTTCATATTCAATTTGAAAAAAATAACTTTTATTATGTTGCACAAATTCAAAATGATGATTACTGAAAAATTTAATATAATTTCATATTTTTAGTGTTTAGATGAGAAATCTAAAATTGTTTATAAATTTACCAATATAAAATCAAAAAATAGTTTATAGTCTATCTGTCAATCTGTCAATCAGTTATTCAAGCAATCAATCTCTTATAGCTGTGCGATCATGTGCTGGACAAGCTGCAGCATTTCAATGGCTCCAATGACATTGAGGTGCAGGAGCGTGCCAATTCCGCCTGCATGCTGATCGAAATGCTGCGCAAGCAGTTGACCAGCCCCGTGGAGGAGGACACAACGACAATACCCACACTGGCCATTGAGATTGTGCAGGAGATGGCGCTGCTCTTTGCCGGCGAGCTAATCCCCGTGGCGCCCAAGGCGCAGCGCAAGGTGCCTCTGCCCGATGGCCTCGATTTGGACGAATGGATCAATGCGCCGCCGCCAGAAGATGCCAGCAGCTCATCCTCGGAGCATGACAAGGATGAATTGTTTGTTAGCTCATCGCATGCCGATGGCCATGGCCATGGCAGCGGTGGTGGAGGCGGCGGCGGTGGCGGCGGCCATTCAGGCGGCAAGCGACGCACCAGCCTCGAGCTGACACCCGAGCAGATGGAGCGCCAACGGGTGGCGCGACTCATTGAGCAATCGAATAATCCGCATTATTTGAAATCAACGCCCGCTTCGAACGCCATCGGCAGCAGCAGCAACAACTCGAATGCGGATCAATATGACAATATCGATGACATACCCATCACAGAGCTGCCCCTGGACATTGAGGGCGTGGCAGCATTGCGTGTGGGCAGTAAGTATAGAAGAAATGTGTATATTTAACCACAAATGACTTTTGAGACAGCTCGAAAAAAATCAGACATACAATTTAAATATATTTAGATTATGTACAGTCTGAAACTCGATTGTAGGGCTCTTGATTTGTTTATTTAGATTCCATATAAAAATGTCGAACAATACTACTCAAAATACGAAATTTCGGAAAAAAAAAATTAGAAATCCAAAATTAGGAATCGAATAATTAAGAATCCAAAATTACCAATCCGAAATTTGGAATACAATTAATAGGAAGACAAAATTAGGAAGACAAAAATTGGGAAAACTAAAATTAGAAATTAAAATTATTAGCAAAACGACAATATATCGAGCCCTATTTGCGGATATAACGTAAGCGATAAAAAGCAAATTTTACAGGAGAAAGGTTTTAAGGTTTCGTTAAGTTGATTTCTTCGTGTCATGTGTCGCTTACGTTATGGTTGACAGGCCAATATCTCCGGAAATATAAACAATTAAAGTTTAATATTTTGAGTGTAGATACTATTAATATTAATGAACACATTTGCATTAAAAAACAAATTTCGGAACCATTTATTTCAAAATCAGGACTCTGATTGCCAGCGCATGTCATATTTATTCGAAGCATTTATTTCAAAATCTACATGTTTATATTGTGTGCCACCTTATATAAAAAATCAACAATTTTTTCATCTTTGTGTGGGTTGTTTGTTTTGAGTAGCGATTTAAGACGGTTGTCTACCCTTTCATATCCATACATTTTATGGTTTTTTTTTCGGGCCTATCTCCTGTACTCTGAATATATTTCCTCGTTAAAATTCCCAATTTGTGATTCCTAATTTTTTCTGCCCAACTTTGGATGCCTAATTCTTGGTTTTTTTCTTACTTTAGCGTAGTACGCTCTAGCTGAAAACATTTTGGACGCTCGAAATGTTCGATGTTTTGAGGTCGGGCCTTACAGAATTCAGTGTGACAGCATAATACCAAAAATCACTAAAAAATTGAGAGATTGTTGGTCCTTTGCTGCTGTGGCCACACTGTTGCGTCAGCTGTGCACAACAAACAAGTAAATACAATTTCAAATAATCAAAGTGACAAAATGGACCAAATGGACTTGATCAGTGAAGTAGCAGCGACCAATACCATAATTTTCGGATTAACGGCCTCTGCAATACTTTCCCATGCATTTTTGATAAAAGTTGAATCAAAATGCTTTTTATCAGTCAAATCCCATATTAATGGCCTCTCTCTCACCTCTTCAATTAACCTTATGCGTTCTTCATTTTCGAAGACATCAATTCGGCTCTTATTTTGCTGCTTATTTTTACCCGCCATTGTTGTAAATAGATTTCGACTAGTCAAAACAACGATTCAATCGATGTTTTGAAAGGTCAAAATAAAGCTGCCATCTGTTAACCAATTAGTGTTGTAAAACGCCAGAAAATATTCTGAGCTGCCCATATTTAGGTACAGCGTACATAGGTTTAAAAATGGCCTTACAAAATAATTTCGAGCATGTTTGCAACCCTTTTTTTTATATGGAGTTTTAGCCTTGCAAAAATATTTTCGGCTAGAGCGTACTATGCTTTTTTAAAATTCCTTAAAAAAGTTTCGAAATTCGTATGAGTACCGTTTGTTTATTTCAGTTTAAGTTCCGCTCAAAATTCGCAAGTTCACTTGTAACAGCAAGTAAGAGGTGAGCATGTTAGTTGACATGCGCATTTAACAGCGGCTCGATAAATTACATATGTATGTTAACATAAACCGATAAATGTAACTGATGAAACTAGTACGCTGTTAAACCGTTTTGAATTGAATAATTATCATAAATACACTTATTTCCTTTTGCAGTTACCAAGCGATCCGATAAATATCTGCAGGAGCAGCAGCAACAACAGCAGGCAGCGCACGGCAGCAGCAGCAGCAAAGATGCCAAGAAGAAGCACAAAAAGAGCAAAAAGAGCAAAAAATCAAAAAACAAAGTTGCCTACAACAGCAGCTCCGAATCGGAAACGGGTAAGAAGTGTAAACGAAAATGCATAAAGAAAACATTGTTGACAGTAAACCAAATTTATAGAACCGAAACCGTTGCACATTGTGAACACAACGCTGGATATGCCCGAGGGCGTGACGATGTCCGACAGCGAGGATAAGGATGGCAAATACGATCCAAATGATCCACATCGTGCGCTCGATATTGAGCTCGACATGTAAGTGATGAACAACAACAACTTGAAGTGCAACTTCTAACTCTTGAATTTTCCCTATTCGCAGTGCTGTTTTTGAGGCGCCTGCAAAGACGTCAAAGGTCGTGGCCAAGGCTGACAAGGAGAATCTCAAGGCGCCATCGGAAGCGGATGCGGCAGCAACAACCAGCTCCAAGAATCCGGGCAAAAAGGAAAAGAAATCCAAGGAGCATAAATCACGCAAATCGCAGCCTGTTGCTGATTTAATTGATACGGGCAGCAGTTCATGCAGGACAACAACAACAACAATTGAGGATAATGGAGGAGGTGCCAACAACAACAATATTGTTGTGACCGATGCTGTGCACAATCAGCACAAGAAGAAGAAGCGCGAGAAGGGCGAAAGAAGCGATAAAAGTGCACACAAATCAAGCAAAAAACCAACAACTGATGATGCGACCACAACAACATTAACAACAACGACAACAACTGCAACAGTTGCTAGTGCAACTGGCAACATTATTGATATGGATGTTGATCTGGTAGCTGGAAGTGGACAAACGGAAGTGGAAGCACCAGCCAAGTCGCATAAGAAGAAGCATAAAAAGGAGAAATCACAACACAAGGAGAAGCGAACGCATAAGTCGGCTCCAATTGGATCCGATTATGAACAACCGCTGGGCATTTCGACGCCCAGCAAAGAGATTTTCTAGGTACTAAATACGCACACACGCACACACACACACTCACACACACACACACTCACACACACACATACTACATTCTCTATACATTTCCATCAGAATTCCCATGCAATATGTATGTGCTTACATATTCAGGAACTGTTGTCAGCTACTCCTAATTGTAATCCAAAATCCTCCTATGTCTAAATTATCGCTGCGATAAAAAACAAAAAAAATGTAACACGAATTGAACAAATGCTATTAAAAACACAATACATAAACAATATATATATATATTAACTCTAAACAACACTATAAACTAAACTCATATACAATTTATTGTAATTTTAATAACCGCATTTGCCATTGCGGTTGAAAAACTAAACAAATTATGAACAAAAATTGATAAATACCATTTCTATTTTTTAAATGAATTTGTAGCGATGCGATTCCAATTATATACACAACTTGATCAAAGCCCCCCAATTAAATTAGTCTATATCTAAATATATATATATTTATAAACAAATTATGAGCAGAACTAAGTGAAATTATATGGTACGATATACAATATAATCGTTGAATATACTTAGACAGAGTACGATGTACAATGTACAATGTATATATATATAAACCAATAAATTATATACAAACTTAGCTGTAACTGATGTACAACTGTTGCGTCCAATTGTTCAAGTTGTACAATTTAACAACAACAATATTGTTTAGACCTTGCAACAACCGCAGCAACAACAATTTCTTCATTTTTTTCATGGTGCCCAAAAAACTTTGACAAAAAAAAACAAATTTAAAATAGATATTGAGAATATATTCACACATGCAAAAATAAATAATATAAAAAACAAAACAAATTTTGTTATTGTCTTTATTTTCCAAATATGGGTGTAAAATACCAGGCAAGCAGCATTAAAAGTTTCGACCAATGCCAAAATAGGTCGAATTTCGACCAAAATTAAAATATGTCGAGTTTCAATCAAATCCAAAATTAGGTCGAGTTTTGACCAAAGTCGAATTCGACAAATTTTGTCGAAATTTAAAATAGGTCGAATTTCGACCATATCTAAAATAGGTCGAATTATAACAACGCCCGTATCTATATAAAGGAAAGAAGAAAAAAAAATGGATAAGGCTTAAAGAAAGAGTAGAGAAAAATTGCATCCTTGATGTCAATTGATTTATGTATTTATTGAAACAAATTTGCTTTGATTTGGTTGTTTTTGTTGTATTTATTTTGAGTTGACTGCAACTAAAGGCAGTTGTACTGTACTGTACTTTACGGTACTGCACTTTACTTAATATTTTCCTTCTCTTCTTCATCTTCTCGTTTCATTCTTGCTTTCTCTTCGCTTTTGAAGTCATTCATGAAACTAGATGCTAAACTTTCAACTTAATGCTTAAATGAGTTTTTTTTTGTGTTGTTGTTGTTGTTAAGTTAAATATATATGTATGTGTGTGTGTGTTAGTGTGTGTATGTGTGCATGTACATATGTTGTTTAACTAAGTAATTGTTTTTTTTTATCAATATAATAATTAATTGAATTAAATGTTGTTTCTGTTATTTTTCTTTTGTTTATCATTAATATAAATCAAATTTAACTGTTTAAATATAATACATACATACATACTCACATATTTCATATACAACATATATAGTTAATAGTTTTCTTTTTAGCTCTACATCTAGTTTTTGTTTCCATTTATTTGTTTCGTTTACCAAAAATTATAGCTTAAACTTGAATAAATAGTTTTCTTAATTTTGCATCTCTTCCCCTTCTTCATCTTTGTTTTGTTTCAATGCATTTATTTGTTAATTGTTAATCTTTAAGTTGATTTTGTTTTTAGTTTTCCACATTTGGATAAGGTAATTTTCATCTTGCTTTTCGTTATTATTGCAGGCATTTTCATTTCTTCTCCTCTCCTCTCCTCGAATTTCTTTTCTCTTCTTTTGAGTTTGACTTTTGTTTAAATTTATTTTGTTTATTAACTTTGCTCTTGGTATTTGCGTCTCTCTCTAATTGTACAGCTTAAGTGCTAATAAATAAATGTGTTTTTTTTCTTTTTGTTTTTTTTTTCCATTTATTTTATAATTTTTAAAGTAATGCCTAAATTTTAGTGTTCTTTTTTGTTGCTCTGTTCTCTCTTTACTTATAAGCATTATTACATATTAAAATTATTATTATTATTATTATATTTTAATATATTATATATATATATGTGTATATATAATTAATTGTTGGTATAATGCAGTCTTTACGGCAAAACAAAAACATAATTATGCTATTTGATTTTCACTTGTGTATGTTCTGTGTGTGTGTGTGTTTAGGTGTGTGTGTGTTTAGGTGTGTGTGTGTGTTCTTTTTAAATACATAATAATAAAAAATATATATTGGTGTATACTATATAAATATTTAGGTTTTTTCCTTTTAAAGTTTATGAAACCAAATACACTTATTTAGGCCTTTGCTTGCTGCTTCTCTTCTACTTTTATTATTTCTCTTCTACTTCTGTCTCTCTTCTACTTCTTTGTGTAATTCTTGTTGCTGTTGAAAAAAAAAACCAAATAATGCTCGAATTAATTCAGAATCAATTTAAATTCAAATTGTATATCTTTTTTAAAAATTTTATTTTTTTTAATTTTTTTTTTAATTTTCATTTGTTTTCGAAGGCAGCTATAAAAGTGAATTTCACTTAAAAAAGATTCTCAACTTATTTATTTTGCTTTTGTTTTGTGTTTTTACATCGTTTACTAAAAACTATTCATTTGTTTGTTGTTTAGTGTTTGTTGTCATATTACATATTAACAGTTAGAATCAGATTTCACTTTTTTTTCAGTTTTAGTTTATTTGCGTGTTTTGGCTTACGTTTAGTATTCAATTTTAGTTAGTTAGCCTTAAGCTTAAGCTTACAATTCAACTTCTACTCGCACTCTTATACAGCTACTCTTATACACCTCTTTGCATTTGCGTTTTACTCAACACTCTTTCTTATCATTTGTTCCCTAAAGGCAATTTGTTTCTGTTAATAATATATGTATGTATGTAATGTATATGTTTGTTTGTTTAGTAAATTAGGATTTTCATTGATGTATGTATTTGTATGTACATGATGTTTTTTTTTTAAACTAATCAAATTAAAAATCAATATGTATTCAAATTCTGGGTAATATCCGTCGCATTTTGATATAGTTTATGATTTATATATTTTATTTTATTTATTTATTTTATTTTTTTTTGATTATGCATAATTTAACGATATGAACGAATTGCAATTTTTCAGGAAGTAAATCAAATAGGGAAAATTAAAAGAAAAAAGAGGGATAGCTGCAGTCGTAAAAGTTAAATTAGTGAAAATGATTAAACAATGCTTCAAGTAAAAGAATTAACATTTTGAAATTAACAGAAATGCTATTGCCAGGTGGTTTCACAACACTTATACGAATCCGCATACACAGTGCACGACATAAGTATAAGTGTGACAATGTTATTGCTGCTAACATACGCACTATCAAGATAAAGCATCTGGAAATTGACACGAGTCTACATAAATACATATGTGTATTTGTGTGTGTGTGTTTATTTTGGAAAGTTAGTAGTATGTACTAATTGTAGTTTAACAACATTTTGGGCTGACTATGATGATTTAAAAATGGTATGGCATGGAAGCGATGTGTGACGTAAATAGATTTTGTTGTCAAATTTATTATCGATTTTTTTTCTTTTCTTTCATTTTATTTATTTATTTTTTGGCTTCGGGGCTGGAGGGAGACGCAGTTCGATGTATTATAAGAGATTATAGATTATGTATTGTGTATATATATGTATGTAGTGTTAATGATTGTACAATTTGCTATTTGAATTTTTTGTTTTGTTTTGTTTTGTTTTGTTATTGCTATTTGGATAGAACGAGGGGTGGGGGGGATGGAGGGCCGCCTAAGAATCAAAAAACAGAAAAGGCACGCACAAATACAAATGTACAAATGGATTGATACGTATGATAAGTGTTATACACATGTGTATTTGCACTCTCCTATGCCCACACACATGCGAGTACGAGTATACGAGATCTCATCCGCTCTCTCACTCTGACTCGCTCACTGCAACTTGCTGCGTAGCGCATTAGTGTGCGTGAGTATTTCAGGCGTTAACAGCGACAGTGTTTCATTCCATTTTGTTTTTGTTTCGTGTTTTCATACGTTCTTGAGGCTGTTGCCAAGTTTCATTTCATTTGGTTCTTAATTAACTTAGCTATGTATGTAAAACATATTATAAGAGGCTTTGACTGTTTTCTTTTTGTTGCCATTTTAGCTGTTGCTTTTACATATCAATTGAAGTTTTCATTTGTTTTGCTTCATTTTGTTTCAATTTTTATTGCTTATGATTTTGTTTTAGTTGCAAATTTAAATGTAATGTGGTTATGTTTTTTAATGTGTGTGAGTTTGCGTGTGTGTGTGTGTGTGTGTGTGTGTATGTGTGTCTGTTTGCATGTTAAATATAATGTTAAAGAATGTTAAAGTAATGTTAAAGTAAATGTTTTCTTCATTTTCATTTTCTTTTCGTTTATCTTGATTTTAACAACACAGGAACAAGTTTCTATACTTAACTAATAATAATAATATATATTTAAAAAAAAAATAATAAAAGTAAATTTTGTTTTTCTAGGCAAATGATTAATGCTGTATGTCTGCCTTTTCCATATGCAATGTATAAAGTATAAGTTGATATCAATTAAATATAATTTGTTTTGTTGTAGTTTTAGTTGTAGCATATTTTGCGTTTTGTTGTTATTGGTTTACAAGTGACCAGATATAAGTGTAGTATATATGTATGTATATAATATGTTTACATATAATTGCTTAATCCTGAATGTTTAAAGAAGCACTTAAAATAGTTATTGAACAGAAAAAAATTATTGTAATTATTTTCCCTTAGTTATTAATAATAATAATAATGCACTACATTAAGGTTAGAACACTTTTATTGTATATAAGTATATTTAAATTATTTGCTGTCATTAATCAATTAAGAAATCCAAAAGTCAATAGGAAACAATAAAATATAAAGAATATAGTAGACAAAAAAAAAAATTAAACAAAAAAGAATTCCCTTATCATAAGTTTGTTGTTTTGGGACTCGTTTATGCAAAATGACGACTGCTGAGTTGTGACGTCAGAGCCGTTAACATTTGCCAAACATGTTAACTTTAACAGCGCTTGTACAGCAAATGTTTCGAAGAGTAACGGGTTTAACTTTGATGTGGGTAAATGATAAATGAAACATAAGGACTAATTCTTTTTCTTCTTTTTTTCAGGTATTCTATAAGATAAGTGTAGTAACAGTATTAATTAGGCGGTGGTTTGCTCACATACGCAGTTACAAATTGATATCGAAGAAACCCAAAATAACATGCAATCATGTGTGTATGTATGTATTAATGAGTTGTCTGTGTGTGTTCTTATACTTTAGTTTCTATTCCGCGTGTTCCTCTCGTTTGAGTTATGGTCACCGTTCCAGTTGGTTGTTGTTACTGATGGGCTTTTTTTTATACGTATACATATACGTAAATGATATATATATTATTTTTTAATACGTATGCATAGCTCACATATATGCTGATATTTGTTGCAGTGTTAGTAGTCTACAAGTGTGTGTGTGTGTGTGTGTGTATGGTAATTTCAATTTATACCATTTAAAAGTAGCTAATAAACTTAATTTGTTGTTTTCTTTTGTTGTTGTTGTAGTTTCCAGTACATGAACTACAGTACATTTGCTCTGTCTAAACATAAATCTGTAAGCAAAAAGAAAGAGTAAGAATTAAAATGTGATTAACATAACTATGTTATTGGCAGAGGTGCATGGAAAACACACTTTCTATGCATACAGTTATGGCCAAAATAATAATTATTTAAAGAAATTTATCATTATTTGTTTGGCCTTGACTGTTTGCAAACTGCAATTAAGCATATGAAAAACTTACCTTAAATATAAATATTTGGCTCTTGTTTTGTTTATTTTTATTTATAGAAAATATTTGATTTGGATGTTTTGAATTCGCCGTCATTCGATGCTGCTGCTAACGGTTGATGTTGTTGCTTTTGCTTTTTGCTATTTCCTGTGTATGTGTGTGTGTATTTGTATGTGTGTGTGTGTGTGTGCACTCTTGCCGTATTCAGTTTACATTATGTTAAGCTTATGTTAAATGCGTTAAAAGAGCACATTTTGAAATAGCACAGTTTGTTGTTGTTGTTTGTTTGTTTGTTTTTGTTTGTTTGCTTGTTGCTTGTGTTTTTGCGTATATATGTAGTACTTATTCTTCGTGTATTTTCATATACTCTTACTCCTTTCTCCTTATAAATTTGGCATAGGCAACTTTAGTTTCAACAAATTCAATATATTCAATTTAATTCACTCGATCGTTCGACTCGGATCGATTCGATTCAAATTCAGTTCGATAGCACTCAAAAATGCATATCGATATCTTCATCGTCATCTTCTTCGATCAGATCGTCGACTTGAAAATCGGTTGGTGAAAACGAATCACGTTTCATGCACATTCCATCAACCGTTGTTGTGTGTGTTGTTGTTGTTGTTATCAATGTTGCTGTTGTCGCTCTCGCTGCTAATGCTGCTGCTGTTGTCATTGTTGTTGTTGCCACAGCAGCCGCCGCATTGCGAGCCCGCGAGCTGCTCTGCTTGAGAACAACATCGACGGGCAGCAACGGCTTTTGCTGCGGACGCAACTTGTTGAGGGCGATAAAACTGCCGCCAGTGTTGCCACCAACCACATTGACAACGTTGTTGATGCGCGACACATTTGTGGCAGTTGTTGTTGTTACATTTGCTGTTGTTGCTGTTGCTGCTGTTCCCGCCGCGCCCGCTGCTGCTGCTGCATTTGGATCATTGTAGCGCGGACGTTTATTTTGCAATTTGCTGGCCCAACATTCTGTGGCACGACGACGCGCATTGGCACAAATGTTGTCGCCGCCGCTGCTGCTGCTACTATTGTTGTTGTTGTTGTTGTTGTTGTTGCTGCTGCTGCTGCTGCTGGTGATGTTGGTAATTCCTTTGGTATTTCCATCAACGACAAACGGCACATGACGTCGCTCAGTTTGCGTCTGCTCCTGCATATCATTGAATAATTTGTACTGATCCAAGCGACGCACCGAATTCAGTGGCAAGTAGGACACGCCTCCACCGCCCACACCTGGTGGCCGGGTGGCATTTGTATGGGCGGCGGTGGAGTTCACAAATATATCATCCTTGGCCGCGTTCTTCGCCTCCGCAGCCAGTTGTGACTCCAACTCATCGACGGCAGGTCCGTTACCCTGGGCGCGTTGCTTCTGTCGCAGATGTTGCAGCTCCTCGGCGGATCGTTGCTTGCGGAACTCGTGCACCAGGGGATAAATGTGCTGTATGGCGGATTCCACGTCATTCACGCTGGCGGCTAAACAAACAAAGAGATGGAGAATAAAGCGGTTAATAAACACTTTTGTTCAGCTTAAATAAAGTACTTAACAGAGAAGTTGATTCGATAAACGTTTAAGGATATGCAGAGAATGAAGAAATAAGAGAGCTGTCAATATAACACCATTAATATGATGAAGACCGCATAAATTGGACTTTATAAGAAACGATTTTTATACAGACATACAGATAAGTCGACTCGACAAACGTTTAAGAATATGCAGAGAATAAAGAAATAAGAGAGTTGTCAATATAATTGCTTCTCAAACACTTTTAATATAATGAAGACTGCATAAATTGGACTTTGTATTAGAAATTCTAATTTAGAATACATTTTTATTACAATACAGATAAGTTGACGCGACATACGTTTAAGAATATGCAGAGAATGAAATAAGAGAAAAATTATCTCTTAGACGATCAATTAATTGGAGAGTACATAGATCAAACTTGACTATTTCTACATTATAATTGAACTCTAAAAGGATGCTTATTAACATAGTATTCATCCAGCACAGCAATGCAACGCTTACGAATGTGCCGACATAAAAGAACTGCAACTGCTTAACGGCTTTCATTTCAACTTCTATTTCTTTAACTGATGAATCACTCACCTGTTACCGTTATGCTGCCCGTGGAGAAGATCTTGAGCGTGGCTTTTGGCTCACGCATTTTATACGTAACACCTGGATGGAGCTCGGGCTCATAGCTGGCATTGTCGCGATGACGCTCCGAGAAATTGACTATTTTGATTGCCCAAGGCATGCTGCAGGTGCCCAGCACATTGACGATGCGAAAGTTCTGGAAGTGTGTCGGGAAACCCAATTTGTTCAGGCAGCGTGCGTAGCGACGAGCGGCGATCTTGGCCTGAAAAGGGACGAGGTATTAGAAATCAGCGAAAACTGTCAAATATATGGGCATATTTATGCCTTCAGGAGCTATAAGCTGATTAAGCTGTATACAGCTTTGTTGTTAAGACTTAAAGCAGCTTTAAGTTGTTTAGACCTTAAGCTGTTGGAGCTTTTAGTGAGCTTTACAGGGAAAGCAGTAAAAACTACATATGTAGAAGCTTTTTTATTAAACAGCTTTAAGTTGAACAAACTAAAAGTTGTTTAGACATTAAGCTGCTGGAGCTTTTTTTTATTAAACAGCTTTAAGTTGATCAAACTTAAAGAAGCTTTAAGATGTTTAGACTTTAAGCAAGAAAAGCAGTCAAAATTACATGTGTATAAAGAAGCTTTTTTCTGATTAAACAGCTTTAAGTTGATCAAACTTAAGAAGCTTTAAGTTGTTTAGACTTTAAGCTGTTGGAGCTTTCAGTGGGCTTTAGGACTCTTAAATTTTAAATGAGATAAAAGCCTGCTAAAGCTTTACTGCGCTTTCGACTCACCTGTGACTCGGATGTGGCGCCCGTGCACGTAATCCGGCCCGACGACCAAATGGAGGCCGTCGTATAGGGACGACGCAGCTTCATGGTGACCATGCCGTTCTCGCGTCTGTACTCCACGTTGGCGCCATTCAACGCAATCTCGCGCAGCTTTAGGTGACAGCGCACACTGAAGGAGCAGACAACGTTGTTGATCACAATGTCCAGTTCGGGCTCAGCATCGGGATCTGTGCATTTTGCTGTTGTTGTCGTTGTTGCTGTTGTTGTCGCTGCGCCAGTGCCAGTAAGTAATGCCAATGGTTCCTCTTCTCGTTGTTGTTGTTCCCGTTGCTGTTGCTGTTGTTTGATCTCAATCACATCATCCTCATCGTTGTGCTCCTCAATCAGATCATCAACCTCCTCCACCTGATCATCAATCACAGTCGCTGGCTGCTGCTGTTGTTGTTGTTGTTGCTTTTGTTGCTGCTGCAATTGTAGATGTTGCTGTGGCGGCTGCAGCAATTGTTGCTGCTTGTTAATAAACACTCTGTTGCCATTAGGAACTGTTGTTGTTGCTGCTGCTGTTGCGGTTGTTGTTGTTGCTAGTAATTTGCCATTGTTGTTAATGTTGCTGATGTTATTATTATTGTTATTGTTGTTTGTGGGCGTCGTAAATATCAAGGGTTTATTGCCGTTAACCAACACCATGGTATCCCCATTGAGCAGCTTGCGTTGTCCAACACTGGCATTCAATTGCTGCACCGGCTGCAATTTACCGAATTGTGAAAAATAACGAACAGTTCCAGCGCCACTTGTGGATGCCACAGCATTCGCACTGTTGTTGCCAACGAAGCTCGTCGCATTGTTGCTGCTGCTGCTCACTTTGGCCGTGGCAACAACACCAACACCACCAGCGCCACTTGCCGCGCTGCCGACGCCGACGCCAACCGCTGTCTGACGCGCGGCAGCAGCCAAATGGTAACTGGAGGCGGGCGTCAAAAAAACGCGTTGCGCATTTGTCAACACTGTGCCGGCAACGCCGACGCCAACGCCGACGACGGTGCCGCTGCTGCTGTTGGCTGCCTTTAGGCCGCCGTTCATATTGGCCGATGGTATGCTAACCATATCGTTTTGCATTACTATATTCACTCGTTCTCTCTCTCTCTCTCTCTTTTCTCCTTCTTCGACACTCTGTTATTTTATCGTCTTCGTAATACACAGTTATTTGCAATGTTTTATTATAATTATTGCTGCTGCTGCTGCTGCTTAAGCATTCGCTAAAGTCACTGCTGCATTTCCTGCTGGGTGTTCATTGCTGCCAACTGCGCTGCTTACGTTTGGCAGCGACTGCAACGGCGGCAGCGTTAAATAGCGTTGCGTTCAAAGAGTAACAACTGTCGCACTGATTGATGCTCTCTTTTTTGTTCTTGTTCTTCTTAATAATAGAGCTACAACTGTAGCTGCCAGTGTTGCCGTACTATTGTTTGATTTCTTTTTTGCTATTCTTTTTCTACTTTACCGTCTGCTTCCTGTGAGTGTTGCCTTGTTGTTGTTGTTATTGTTCTATCAGTTCGAGAGAGTTGGCAATAGTTTTTGATTTTCGTTATGTTTTCACTTTGCAGGAGTTTTATTATTACTGTTGTTGTTGCTGCTGCTGCTGCTGCTGGCGAGAGAGTTCTGTGTTTTGTTGTTATTGTTTTCTTAAGCCCACTTATAGCATGACCGTGATTCTGGCTCCTTTGCACTTGCAAGTTCTTATGCTAATATACAATATACTAGTGTTTTCCTCGTGTTGTTTTTTTTGTATATAAGGCTAAAAGTGATTTCTTTGTTTTGTTGATTTCGCCGTTTGAATGATGACAAAAACAAATACTTGCTCCTTCTGTTGTTTTTAAAATTATGTTTTGATTTGTGTTTGTTTTGTTGTTATTATTATAATAATTATGATTATTATTATTTCTAGTCTTCCGTTCTTTCTCCTTTGTTTTTGTTTTTTATAAATGTAGCTTGGGGATTTGTTGTTCCTTTTAACAGTCTGCAAAAAGAGCAAAAGAAAATGGAATACAAAATTAATTGAACTGTTAAAACGTTTTGTTTTCTTTTTTGTTTTTCTTTTGTTTTGCATTTTAGCACTTGCCGAATAGAAACTCAATGCAGAAAGATGTCAAATGTCAATTTGGTAAATGCAGCGCGGACAGAACACAACAACAGGTAGCAGCAGACGCTGACGTCGACGCAGCTTAGCCTGCCGGTGCGTGCAAAATTGAATGGCTATCAATGAATCGATGATCCGCAGTTGTTATCGATAAACATACATAATTTACGCACGGTAATGCATACAAAGTATTTTATACTAACAAGTTTATAGGGCATCTAAACTTGACTTTATGAAAATCACACATGTGTTTATGGCTATCGCTTGATTATGTTTTTATATTGCGATATCAGAGGATTTTTTAATAAATAATAAACGACTTCAAAATAGGACGAGTTCCATTTATTATTAAAAACGGTCCCGTACATCGACTCAAGCTGTCGTATAAACTTGAGCAATGCAAACATACATACATATGTACTTATGTATGTACAAATGTATGTGGTTGTGTGTACATGCGCTACACACCCACAACAGCTGAGCGTTTCTTACAGCTGTTGCTAACAGTTAGCTGTTAATTAACAGCTCATAGGATCAGACAGCAGCTACAGCTAATTTAACCTTAACCCAGTTACGCTGCTGCCGCTGTCCGCCTGGGGTGGTGGCTGGGCTGCTGCAAAATGCATGTGTTTGTGTTTGTGCTTGTGAATGTGAATGTGTGGCAACTGTTAGGCGAGGCGTCGATTTGTTGTTTGCCGGTGCAACTTTTGGGTCAAGGACGGCATGCGAAAAGTAGCACACACGGCAACAAAATGTGGCGCGATGTCAATTGAGCACAACGTCGACGCAGCAGCTGCGCCGCTGCAGTTTCGTCATTTAGCATCAAAAATCAAATGCACTTGCTCACGCATACACCTACACAGTACATTTAATACGTACACACACACACGCGAACACAGACAGGCAAGCGCATGAGAGCAACACGACGGCTGTCGTGCTATTTTTGTATTGAGCGCGTCACGCGGGCGGCAGGCGGCAAGTGCAAATTAAAAATTGTTATTGTAAATTAGCGAAAATTGTAAAATGCAACAAATATTCGTCAGTAACAGCAGCAATCGAATAATTAGTTTCATTTTGTTCTGGGTATTCGTATGTAAATTATATTTTAATAAAAAATAACCTAAATTTTCGCTTTGCACACAAATATCGATGTTATTGTTATTGTTGACGCCGACGCCTCCTCCGCAACAACAAATGTCAGACAATGAGTCACAATCAGCTGGGCAACGATAAGTCAGTAAAGGGCCACGCATTTGTGAGGGACAGAGTGAGAGCGAAGAGAGAGAGAGTGAAAGTGAAAATCACTCAAATATTACACTGTGTGGGTGTGACCCAATAACAGCAGTCCCTCACACACATATGTACATATGCAGCTACTATATTTCAAGCAAATTAGCTGAGTGCGCTTTAAATTTGCTTGCACTCTCATTTAATTAAGCAATTGAGAGATCATTTTAATTGGAACACACTTTGTGTCTGTGCGTATGCGTACTTGTGTCTAACATACATATGTATGTACATACGTCACTCAACGATGCATGTGCGTACATATGTCACATGCTGTTATTCTTGTCTGTCTTTTGTCCACCTATTCTTACCAGGGGCGAAAAGCGGGGAGAGAGAGAAACGTACAAAACATACACGCAAAACGAAAATAGGAAGCAATAAAATGCTTTAAAGAAACAAATGCACAATAAAATGCAAATCAAATGTGTTTGTGCTCATTGCTTGAATTTCAATACAATACAGCAAAAATTTAAAAATATATGTATTATTTTTGTTGCCCAGTAAGCGTAATTGAAAATATGCAAAGACAATGGCTGCAAAGGCATCTGCGCAGTTCACCTACATTCACACACACACTACATACATACATACATCAAATGTCCATATACATTTGTACATGCATACATACATACATGATACATTTATAGGTTGAGGCGGATTCTATCAAAATCGAAATTTCGAATCATTTTGCAGCACTGCAGCAGCCGCCAACAACAACAATAACAAATGGCAACTCTGTGCGTGGTCGCCATTTTGGCAATTGTCCATTGAAATTCTTAATTAATTAGTGCAAAAGTAAAACACAAATTTAAATTCACCCAAAAGGCTAAAAAAAAAATTAAATAATAAAAGCGCTCGGGAACGACCCCTAGATGTACTTATAATATACACACATACATACACATGTACGTCAGTTCATTAACCCAAAATACCAACAAGTTAAAATGCTAAAGTCCGCAGTGTTTCGACTATGACACACCTGATCTAAACATGTGAAGAGTTTTTATCTGGACAGTTTATCAGTCAGAGCGAGAGTGTGAGCGAGAGCGAGGGAGGGAGAGGGAGAACAAGTTGTAAACATGTCATTAACTGTCATCAGCAGACGTAGGGAATTCCTGCAACGTAATATGCGAAAGCGTATGTACGTAATTAGGGATGGCACGATTAATCATATGTTTACAATAATCGATGAATTAATTTGTTTTGCCATCCCTATACGTTATTCCAGTTGTAGTACGCGAAACGAAATTTCTTGCATAACACTAATATACCCTTTGCATAAAATGTTGGAATAGGATAAGCACTTGTATGTATGTATGTATACTGCAACAGTAAATGCGTGTGTTAAAGCTCTCATAGATAAAACAAAGACGTTGTATGTACATATGTATATTTCAATATTAATAATGGCAATAATAACGACAAAAGCGGTTAAATGCAAAATGCCAGTCAACGCACTACAACACAAACAAGTACATATGTATGTATGTATGTATATGCACACTGGCATGCGCGCGTGCATGTGTGTGTGTACATATGTATACAAGTGTTTGTATGTGTGTACTTACTACAAAAGGCAAAGCAAATCGTGCATGAAAAAAAAAAACGCAACTGAACTTCGAAATTCAGGTTCAAGGCCAAATGACAACTGTTTTCTAGCAATGGCAACAGAAGTACATACATATACATATGCACATGTGTGTGTGTAAGTATTCAATGCAAAAACAAATACATACATAAATATACAAACTGTCGCTAGCTGCGGCCAAATCGCAAAATACAAAAATTAAATAAATAAATCGATTTCTGCATAAAGCTTAAAACATTAATTACTTATATACATACAAACATACATACATACATATGTACATACATATGTATGCTTTGTAGAATACAGGTTATTTATTTTAAATCAAAGCGTTTCTTTTTTATATTTTCCAACTTTTTCTAAGGACCTTGGTGAACTATAAATGAAAATTAAAAAACTATAAAAAATAAGAGAAAAAGAATATTTTTATTTGCAAATTTTTTTCTTTTATATTTATGTATATGTTATGTTATTTTAACAGGGCTGGAAATTTGAGATACATATCAACACTTGCAACAACATTCTGTTACGCATGCATATCATACATACATTCATTTGTACATACATATGTATGCGTGCTGTTGTGTTCATGTGCATGTTCGTTTCCGTTCCATATTTCTAGAAATTTGAGTGTACGGCACATTATCACCAACAGCACTAGCAACAAAAATAACAACAACAAGAGCAACGGCGATACAAATAACAAACATGCCGAGAAATGGGAAGCAAGAATCGCTCTAGTTGAAAAGACAAAACGTGCGTTGTTATAAATTCTCTCTCTCTCTCTCTCTCTGCTATGGCTGCTGCTGATTCAGCATTGCTGATCCCACTGGCTGGCTCTCTCATTGTCTAACGCTCTTTCTCTTGCGGTGCCTCTCTTTACGCGTTGTCCGTTTTCTTGAATATCATTTGATATAATCAACACTAATAATCGCAAAATGTTATTTACGACGACGCATCCAAAACAAACGAAACGAAAATGAACAAAGCTCTGTTGCTTATTGCCTTTGCCCATACATACATATTTCACACACACACTTACACATGCGTACATAGTACACACTTACATATGCATACATGAATACATACATACTACGTTTTGTTGCTGTTATCAATTGGAGCTCAGCAGCTTAGCATGCTGCTAAAAAGCGAGACTCAATTTCAGCGAATACATACATAATTGTGTTTAAATTGTGGAAAATGCTTACGATTACTATATAATGACATCACAATTATTGTCGGCCGGAAATATCACACAAGCAACTACGGAGATGTACGTATGTATATACGTATGAATGTACACGTGACTCTCTGCATGTTGTTCATTTGCAGAAATTATGAACAAAAAAAAATAGTGTTGACAAGTGCAAGAAGTTTACGCTAGAGGTATCAATTTTCCTGCACTCTAACGGGCAGTGTTGCCAATTTAGCTATTTCCCCGCTAGATCTAGTGGATTGCAATTGGCAAATGCGGGATAAATTGCTAAATAGTGGCTAGCGGGAATTATAGTTATTTTCCATTGTGCACATCCTCGAGCACTTCAAGGTGGAATCAACTAATATTAAAGAGATTCTGTTCCAATATTCGAACGTCAACTCAAATTTTATAATATTAATAACATTTAATTTCATACTTGTAGATACGAAATACGCCGCGAAGATAAATGCTGTCAGTATGCTTAAAAAAGATAAGGACCAATCAGATCTACATTAGGTTCAGCTGCAGAAGACAAACTTGAGAAGTTTTCAAAAATACTGGATTAAATCAATAAAAATACCGTTTCACTACTCTAGCGTTTTTGGTTTTTTTTTTTTTTTAGCTACCAACAAAGTTTTCTGGCTGTTTCTAGCTTTTTTCAAAGGTTAGTTTAGCTTTTTTAGCACCCAAAAAGATGGCAAACACTGCTAACGGGATGATTCATAGGAATTTCATCATCAGTGGGATTATTTACAGCAAGTTCGCATTAAATGCGTCATAAGTTGCATCAAAGTCAAAACTCTATTTAACTGCAATAGTGGAATGCATTGGAATTGAAACAAAGCTCAGGGTGAGGTGCGTGGTGTGTGTGTTTGTACATATGTGTGTATGTGTGAGTACGCGACCGTTTGGCAGTCACGCGTAAACAAACCTGTTCGTTTAGTAGCGGGTGCTTGGCAACAGCAACAACAACAGACATGCATACGAAATAATTCACACAACAGGTGCCTGTGCCAAGTGCTTGCAAATAAGAAGTACACAAACATACTTATGTTTGTACATAATGAATGTATGTATGTGCATACATACATATGTACAATGTCTGTGGCCTGAATGTAGCACGTTTACAGCACACTGTTAAAGCTTAGCAGCGCTGTTAAGGGCCAAAGCATGACCTAAATTTCACATTACATGGAGACGCTAATGACCAAGAAGCAGCTGACAACAAAAACAACAACATCATCATCATCATCAGCAGCAACAACGCAACAGTGTGTACACACTTAGAATCATATACATAAATACAAGCACTTGTAACTGTAGATGTCATTTTTATTGATTTAATGCAGTTGACGCATCTTGAAGTTACGCCACACCCACCACAGCCCACAGCCCTCCAGCCAGCCAACTGCCAACAGTTTGTCATCATTTTAAGAACCCGCTGTCACAACTTATATATGTGTGTGTAACAGCAGATACATATGTATGTAACTGGGAACATGCAGGACGCAGCACAAAGCTCAGCTCAGCACACGTGTGTGTGTGTGTGTTGCGAATTGACGTCAGCTGTATTAGTGGGTGTAAGCCATCGATAATAATTCCAGGCGACTGTCAAAAACAAACAGCTGCAGCTGGCAACAGGCAACAATGTAGCAAAAAAAAAAAAAAAAAGCTGTCAAACTTTTGTCAGCTGACAGCAGTTGCCAAGTTGTGATGTAAATGAACATGTGCACAATGTTAATGTATGTACATTCATACATATGTATGTATGCATGTATGTATTTGTTATGTATAGTTGTAAATTGGCACACTTAACGATTATTCAAGCGGAAAAGAAGCATGTGCTGGTCAATTTATCGATATACACACACAGGACGAGCAAAACAACGAAATAAATAAGTTTAATTATCCAGGCTATCAAATATTATCATTTGATAAATGTATATTAAAGTTTTTTTTCGCGATTTTATCACTGGATATAAATTTGAGCTTCAAACTGGCTTATCGATGGATCAAGTAGTATCGATTAATTGATGTAGGAATTAATGACCTATCGATCCATCAACTGCTATCGATAAATAGATAAATGCAAGTGTATTAAATATGCAAACTCAGCTTTATTTAGCTAACTAGTTTTCATGAGTATCTTCACTGTCAAACCCTAACTGCGCCCCTCCCCACCCACAACTAAACAACTGTTGCACATGGTAGACAAAAAAAAATAAAAATTTAACGAATTGCACAGCTAAAAAAAAAATAAATGCAGGTACAACCGGTTTCACACACACACACACACACACTTATCGATGAATATGCATATGTATGTGGAGAGTCTGAGAGCGTCGTCTGAGACTTTGTCTGTGAGACCGGCGACTTTTTGCCGGCTGTTTGGATTAAAACTATCATCGTCACACTGTGCGTCATCGATAGCTATTTGATTACTCAGTCGTCTGAAATCAGCGACAACGACTAGATAGATAGATAGATAGATACAAATGTATCGTATGTACGTGTGATCACGGACTTGACCCTTATTATTATCGCTAGTTTGTGATTGTATATCGACGTTGATCGCTATCGATTAACACTCACCTCTTAATAGTCCTTAATTAGGTTTATTGGAAATCTCGACCAAGGAGCCTGGAAAGAAAAACAAATAAAGAGAAAGTATTAGTAGAGTATTATTAAAGTATTATTAAATAATAAATATTATTAGTAACATTGCCTTCCACATACATAATAATATTTCGTCGAAAAACCGATGGCGGAAGTAATTGCTCTTATCGACAAATAAAAGAGAAATAAACGGATGTAAATAGCAAAAAGTTACATGTGTATGTTTATTATTCGAATGGAAATTTGAAATCAACCGCAATAAACAAATTCAAGGCTCTGCATAAAATTTGTGTCAACCTTGTTGTTGGAGATTCCAAAACAAACAGAGCCAGTGTTGAAAAACGCAAGTCGAAATGCGCCATATTTAAATGAAGCTCCATAAAAATAAAATGAAATAAAGTGAAACAACAACAACAACAACAATAAAACACTTTGTACCCCTAAATCAAGATAAAACGCAACCCCAAATGTCGGCATTGCCCTTAGTTTTCAGTTCAAAGATGTCAATGAACCGCACACAAAAAGAGAAGCTGGAGCCAGAGAGTGAGGGAAAGAGAGCAAAAGGAAGGGGGCAATAAGAATGGGAACGACAACAAACCCCGAGTCGTTGACATTTTTAGGTTCCCATACAACAACAACAACACACAGCTGTCGATTTGTTATGATTAACCGTTATGTGTAGGACAATCCGATGCTGCCAGACAGACAACAGGGCTAAGTTGTTGGGCTTTTTTTTTATATGTATATATTTTGGCAGGATAATGAAATCAATACACAGACACAAACACAACAACACCAAAGTTCAAGTGGGAAACGTGCTCAAAGTTTGGCAAATTCGCTGCTGGATTTGCAGTCTGGAAAGCACACACACACACACACAGACACAGACATATAACCTTATAATCACAGAGTGTGGGTGCAGACAGAACAGAAAAAGACAGACGAAAAAATAAGACGCTGGTCACCCTAACCTGAGACGCTGACCTTGACCGCACGCCATACATACATACATACATATCTATGTATGTATGTTTCAAAGTTTCCTTGCCAAGCAGCCTTGTGTTGTAATTTTTATTAGCACTAAAATTAACTATGCATGCTAATAATTGAATTACATACATGTACATATGTATGCACATAAAAATATACATATGTATGTACATTTGTGAAAATTGATTTACCTACAAACGTACATATGTACATTTATAGGTTTTGTCTATTATTGCCTTGCCTCACAATAAGTTCGACGCGTAAATTAATTAAACTAATATAGTAAATATGTATGTACGTATGTCTGTATGTATGTATGTACGCACGTACGGATGAGCACTTAAATTTTATTTAAACATTAAGCGAGGCACGCAATTACACTGACGTCAAAAACTCAAGCAACTACACATACACACACACACAGACATAACGGGCGAGAAAAAACAGTAGAAATATGTACATATGTATGTATGTATTTATGTACATAAATATGTAAATTTATGCTTGTGTGTGTGTGTGTGTGTGTGTGTGGATTCATGTTTATGCTTCTATTTGGATCATTCCAATCAGCAACTCATATTTGAATTGTTGAGTGTGTACACACTGTTCACACACATAAACAGCTGACAGCAATGGACGTGCCAATTTTGATTGCTTCGCTTTTGCTGCTGTGCGTCTGTATATGCATATATGTGTACATATGTATGTCTAGGCACTGCATTTGCCTGCTATTCATTGATTCAATGTGCATGACACACTTCCGTGATAGAAACAGCAAGCAATAACAACATTAAGATTGTAATACATACATACATATATACATACTTAGAAGCTGGAGATACAAGAGAGCGCTTCAATAACATTCATATGTACATACATACATATAAATAACATTCATATATATACATTCATAAATATGTACATATGTATGTAGAAAAGACAAACAGCACAAAAACACAACAAAGAAAGCGCCAACAGCAGCAGAAGCAGCAGAGAAGAGTTAAACAAACGCGACGCGAGCTTAGCAGAAAGTAAAAGTCAAAATCAATGAATTTTTATGCTTATGTTTGCCTGCTCATTTATACATACATTCAAGCATACATATGTGTGTATGTACATATGTATCTATGCATGTGCGTTCTAGCATTTGAAATAAATGCTTAGATTAATATTGCGCCGTTGACCACTCAATAATTTAGTTAGCTGTCGACGCACGCGCTCATTGGACTCAACTTCTGCTATTTGGCTGCTAAAATCTGTTAGCATTGACAGTCGCCACTGATGATTTTGTCTGCTGCTGCTGCTCCCTCTCTTTCTTTCTCTCTGGCTTTCACACAAGTACCATTCGCTTTTGATGGTCACACATACCAAGTTTATACGGCAGTTTAGGTAGGTTTAAATGAAATCGAGTTTTGTTGCTCCACATGTAAACACTTTAAATGGGCTTTTTAAGGCGAGAGTTGGATTAATTTGCTATTTATTGGCTTGAAATGTATTTTTAAAAATACTACTCTGCGATATGTGATAAATTGCATAAGAACATTATTTAGTGACAACTAAGCTAAAAGATTTTGGTTAAATCGGTTTAAGCTGGCTTATGAGCTTGGATTTTAATTGTGCTGCTTGGGCATCACTAACGATGACGATGACGATGACAAAGCCGACAACTGTCGAAAGGCGCGAATGAGTAACGAAAGAAATGACAAAACACATTGAGTGCAGCTCTCACGGTCACACAAACACACACACACTCACGCACACGCCCATACAAAATATTTTAATTTCATAAACGTGAGTGCCAAAAATGTAACAATGTTTGTAATAAATGGTAAAGCCTACCAAATTAACAAGATTGGGAAAAAATAACGAATAATGAAGAATACATATGTACATAGTATGTACATACATATGTATGTACAAAATAGCGATGAATTAGCTAACGATAAGGCGGCACTCTCTAGCTATTTACTCGCACACACTCACACATGCACACATTTTTATGTATCTTCCTCTTTTGATCATTCAGCAAAAAAAAAAGGGGACAAATTCCAGCTGTAAAACAGCTGTAGCGACGACGTTGGCTAATAAACTTGAAAATCAATTGAATATGCGGGTTTCTTTTTTCTTTAATTGTAACGTTGTTGCTGTTGTTGTTGTTTTTGCTGCGTTTCCACTGTTTGACAGGTAAAATCTCGGCGCCTCTCTCAGAGAAGTACAAAGACGCCATCGATCGATGTTTTGCTCTCTCTCTCTCTTTCTCACTCTCTCTCTCTCTTACGCGTTTCTCTCTTCACTTGTAAGCGTGTGTGTGTGTGTTTGTAACTATGACGTTGCTTTGCATGCTCTACTTAAAATATTTAGAATCAGCGCACTCACATACAAACATAAATAAACATTAACTGTATAATGCAATTACAGAGACAATATGGGCGCTACGTCATTTACAGTTTATTGTTACATATGTATGTATGTGCACATGCATAAATATATATGTACATACATACAGATGCAGGCCAATAACTAAAATACATGATTTTAATGGACTTAATTTATTGAATGACTATGAAACACACCCCATACATACATACATAAATATGTATGAAATACATGCCTGTGTATGCATGAGACGACAAAACAAAAAAACAAAGCAGAACAACCGATTACGTGTATGTAATACGAATGTAAATACGCTGAGAAATTAGCGATAAGTGTGACTGTTGCAAACATACACAAGCACACTCATACATACATACATACATATTGTGCGGGTATCACCATTTTTATTTGATTTATGCAGATTTGACAAGCGGAAGTTACATTTCCACATCTAACACATACATACATATGTATGTATGTATGTATGTACATACAAATGACCCTTTAATAGCAGATAAAGAGTTGTGGGATAACTGAGGAACGTCATATTGACAACAGCAACAACGATGACAAGTAAAAATGTGGAACAGAGGCGTTTAGACTTTCAACACTCATACAAATCAATTGTTGTCAAATATAAACACACATACATACATATATGCAGATCATGTATGTACATACATATGTACATGCATTTGGCCTCGTTTGGCAAGCTAAAGTATGAAAAATGTAAAAGATAGAACAGCAATAATAAACTGAGAAAAGAAGCCGCACCTAAAAAACTATTACATCACTATGAAAATTGACACACATGCATAAGCATACAACATACATTTATACATACATACATACATACATATGTATGTATGTATACATGGATAACGGAAGCAAACGCAAACTCATACAGACACAGAGACGTCGCGCTGCTTGCAAATTGAGTGAATCTAGCTGTATTTGTTTGTATGTATGTTTTTGTTTTTGTAAGTATACACATGTGTATGCAAGATACGGCATTTAGCATAATTTCATTAAATTAAAAGTATATAAACAGGAACAATAGCTGCAGCCAACTCTTGTAATAAGCAACAACAACACAGCCAACGATAACGTCGTTAGTCTGACCACCAAGTGAAAAAAAAAAAATTCAAGAAAACTAAATAGGAGAGGAAGCAGTAATAAAGTGAGCGAATTGCGGCGAAAACTTGTTAGTCCATGAAATGTGCGCTGTTGTCGCTCGACGCTCACTCGCTACAAAGCTACAAAAGAGAGCTACAGAGAACGGCACCACTGAACGTCGACGACGACAGCGGCAGCGGTGGTTGACGGCCACAAACCGAAGTTCGTTGAAATTTCGAATGTATGAAAACGTTCAGTCTGCCGCCAGCGCGGGCCCGAGCGTTTAGCTCGAAAACGCGGCAGAGGGCCCAGCGAAAAATTAGCTGGGTCAACAAGGTGGCGGCAGAGGCAGAGCATTGTCGTATGAGTGTCTGTGTTTGCCTCTACGTTTGTGGGCATATGTGTGTGTGTGTGTGTCTGTGTGTGCGCTCGCGACAATGCGCTGTGTGCTCTGCTGTTGTATATAACGTTTGGCTATTTTTTTTCTTCCCCCCATTATAAAATACAAAATTATTTGAGGAATGCGAATGCGGCGATGGCAACAGCGAGACACACACACATGTACAGACACACATTCTCGTATACACAAGTAGGCGAATACACTGTAGTTGGGGGCTGCTTTTTATAAAAATAGCCAACGTGCTTTCGGGCGGGCGGTCAGACAGGCAGGCATTCAAGCGGGTCGGTCGGTCGGTCGGTAGATCTGACGTCATCTTTATCAGACGCAAGGATGAATCGGCAATCATGTTGAAATTTATTTAGCAAAAAATCTCCATAGCAGCTTTTCAAGGTTGAATGCCCTTGATAGAAAAAGAACCTAAAGAAAAGCAGAACGAACACGCCCCCCTCAATCCAAATCCAACCCAACAGAAATAAAGACAATACACATGCAGATCAGATCCAAAAAGGAAATGCTGCAGTGATTGGCCAACAGCCCAATACTCTCTCTCACACTCTCAACAGCAATAGCGGCCATCGCAAACAGTTGCGTAGTTATTACTCACTGTTGTACAACTCTCAAGGGTAATAAATTTGTCGCTGTGCTTTGTGGTAAAGGACAAACTGACAGGAAATAACATACTCACACATATACATACTGATATACACACACACACACACACACACACGCAAACACATGCATTTGGCTGTGTTCTCAAAGCAAAGAAAAGCAGGGCGACGCACGTGTGGTAACACTGGCAGTGAGAGCGCATGTTATATATATATTTGTAATTAAACGAAAGTGAGCGCGCTACAATGCGACAAATGAGCGCAGAATGACGCGTTCACATTTCTGAGTGGGAAGCGCAATGGCGTATTTCGATTTTTTTTTTTTTTCTTCTTTTATTTTTGCTTTGTCCCAAATGCAATTTTGTAGAATGTGTACAACTGTGAATTTATCTTTTAATTGCATTAACTTTAGCTGCATAGAACATAATTCTGCAACTTTTTGAGGTTTATTGCGTTAACAGACATATTTGTGTAAACATGTGATGACTGTCACCCACAAACTAGTTATGAAATTCGGAGGCAACGACGGCGACTAGCTGTCAGCGAGAGGATGTAGAGAGAGAAAGAGAGAGCATAAGTGCGAAGAAAAATTGTAATTTGTTTTTGTTTTTCGTTTGGCAAAGGCAATGAAAATTACGTTTATTTAACTTTAGTTTCTTGTTTTTCTTTTTCATTTTTATCATATTTTTTGTTGGTTTTTTTTTCTTTTAAAGTAATGATATTCCGTTGCACAGAAATTGGCATTTTCTTGAGCTACAAAAAATATTATGTATGGTACTTGTATGTAAGGTCTACTAATAATTTTCTTCTTATTGTTATTTTCTTTGTCAAGGCACGTTGTTGTTGCTTATTCATATATGTAGTTGTTGCCGTAGCTGTTGTTGTTGCTGCTGACTTTTCAAGTACTAAGACTTACAAGCTAATTTACAAGTTTGTTAGCCTACAGAGGAGTTACAATTATGCGAAAAACTAAAACGAAAATAAAATGAAAGAAATAATACGAATTGAACAAAAAATCACCTTTTTTTTTAGAGTAGGTCGCGTCGTTTGTAATGTGCTTGCTACTCTTTGGTTTGAGCGCCGCCTGCTCTCTCAAAAGCTCGTAGCTACACTGCTACTGCTGCTCAGCGAGCAGCTTTGCTGTCGCCGTTTAGCCTTCTCGCTTGCTCCGCTGCGATTGATGGACCGACAATGCCGACCACAAGAGCGAGCAAAGAATGTCGTTTACGAACTTTCCGTTACTTTTGCTTGCTTTTGTATTTGTACACTTTTCTTTTTTGCTTTTGTGTTGTTGGCCGATGTTGATGATTCTTACATACAAATGTGCACACACATACATATGTACATATATGCTTTATTCGCTTGTTGTATTTTTTTCGGCTTTCAGTTTGTACAAACAACAGTGACTAAGTTTGCACGCATATATGTATGTATGTATAGTATTTTTATATATATATGTACGCATATATATTTTATATGCATGCATCTAATATGGTTTGTTGTTTTGCTAGAATTTTGATAATCTTGTTAAATTGGCATAACAAATAGAATATGCATTAAAATAACTTCGCCAGTAGATAATTAACAGAAGTGTGCTAGTTACAAGAAAATGAAAAAACTTTGTCCTCTGGCAAAACAGCAAGCAAACTATGCGAGACGACCACGGACAGCCACAAAGCAGCGCGCCGAGGCTACGGCGGCGACTCGCTGAGAACACAACAATGGCAAATGGCAAATTCAGTGTGTGAGTTTACGGCAGCGGCGATAAACGAAAAACGCGCACAGTAATCAGCGCATAGTGCGGCGAAGGCGAAATTGACGCGACACAATCATACACACACACACACATACATTCAGCTGAGGCTGGCTACATTTGAGCGCACATCGCGCATGCTCAAGTCGTACGCTCGCTCTCTTTGGCTCTCAACACTTTGCACTCGCACACACGTTCTTGTTTCGTTGAATTTTTTTCTTTCCGTCGCAGCGACTTGTTGTTGGGCGCTGCGCGGCGACTTTTGTAGTTGGCGCTCTTGCTCAGCAGCAACGCAATAAAAGTTCAAAAACAGTTGAAGTATACCGCGACGCGAGTAAAAATCTTTCTTCACCGTCGTCGTCGTCGTGTCGTCTTCCGCGAATTTCAATTTCTTTTTCAATTGAATGAAAGAAACGCTAACGCTTTTTCTCTTTAGTAGATATAAATGTATTTGTTCATATTCGTGGCCATTATCTAGTGAATTTGTCAAAAATATCCAATGTTTATTAATTGCTCCCATATATGTAGTCATTATATATATGTTTGTACGCAAATAAATGTGTCGCTTCAGAAAATGCTTTTTGTTTTTGTTTCATTTGCAATTCATACATTCAATGAGTTGTATTAACAACAAAACAACATTTCATTGTTGATGTTAGTGTGGCTGGCTGAAGTGTGCGCGCGGTAATGTGTAATTGCATTGTTGTTTTTTTTATTTTGTCTTTTGATTTTCTGTTTTATTTGCTTGCTGTTCTGCCAGTAGGGGAAAAAAACGGCCTGAAATTTGCATAAATTGCTTCGTTCAGCATAGTACGTTAAACTATTTGTTTATTTATCAATAATTATGGCGGCGTTAATTAATTTGATTATCGTGATTTTGTTGTTTAAAATACTTATTAATTTATACCAGAAGCAAAAAAAATTTACCAAAAATAAATTTTGAGAGCACTGTATGAGCACACACGTACGTCTTCACAGTCGCTCGGCTCTCTAACAACTGACAGCCCTGAGTGAGCAGTGTGACCGAACGTAGCACACGATAAATTTCGCAGTGGCCACACTGCTCAGTATGTTCGGTGTGACCGAGTTATCAACGCGCAAAAATCGAATCGAATTTCAATTACAGATTGGCATGTCGAAACTCTTACTAATATTACATAATTCTAATAATTCTCAGCTAGAAGCGATTCATAATTTGAGACTGCCCGTTCAGAAGTTTGATTGAAACACTCTCACAACTGGCCGTGTTATGTATATGTAAATTGAACTGATGGAAGCCAATCTTGCAGTTGCAATTACTTGAAGTTGCTGGCAATCTGTCGGTTTTCAACATGAGATTTAGGTAACTCGGTCACGTGCATTTAATTAATTCCAATTAAAACGTCCTTGCATGCGAGACAATATAATCATGTAATGTACATAGTTTAGGTCAACATTTAAATAAACAAACATATTTTCAAACGACTTCAAACGTGTTTTATTGTTCCTTTTTGGTATGTTTACATATGCTCACGTTTTGCAGCACAAACACATACAGGCAAACTAGCATATTTGGTATTTATGGCAGTGTGCCCATATTATCAAAGCAACCCTGTGGCCACAGCTGCTATTCTGAGTTGCTTCAAACATATCGATTAACTTTTTAAAATACAACAAATTATATATCAAACACTTCTCGCCTTGATTTACCAAGCTATATTGACTTGGCCATGTATATATGAAGGGTGTTCTTTATTGTGTGGGTGCCTTTCATTGGAATATACAAATAAAATGTTTTGTCATTTCAAAAATATTGCCATTCTGTGGTTATCGAATCGAGTTTTCTATAGATAAAAAAATAGGGCTGCAAAACCGGAAAATCGATAAGAATCAAAATATAGGGCTTATCGACCTTCTACCAAATCAGGTGTGTGGTGAGACGTTAAGAAACGTAACAAAACTATAAGCCCTGATTTTGTTCTTGCACCACTTTCTACGTTATTCAAAATATTTATGAATATATTTGTAGTACCGTCGATGTTTTGGTTGCTAAACTATCGACGCTGAAAGTAGCTCTCAACGTATTTGCTGCCCTGCAAAGGAAATACCCATAGGATATCAAGAAAATGAGAATTCAAATGCGATAGATATATCGTATGCATAGCAAACATCCAAGTGTCGGTCAGACTCAATCACTCAGTATGCATAGCAAGCATCCAAATTAAATGTGATATTTTTTTATTTGTTTAAGCAAATAGTGGGATTCCGGTAAACGTTTTTGATTTGCTTTTGATTTGATTTTGATTTCGCAGTCAGCTGTTCACAGCTGCTCTATACAAAATTTTCAG